>CAKNXH010059376.1:0-21536 GCA_932178445.1 Andricus quercusramuli | reverse complement strand
TTGTACCGTTACATTGATTCGGCCTGAATATTGCAAACCGTTTTTTTGTACATTTACTTGTGATATTATTTTGTTTAGTTCTATTTTATTTCAAACATGCATGTCATGATATTATCCACAACCAAAAACCTACACCCACCCTACCTTTTCGGAATTTACCCACTCATTTGGGTAGGGGCCCCCAGTTTTCGTATACTGTGTGTTCGGCCCTGAATGAATCAATGTGAGGCATAGTGGTCGCTTCATTACCTGCAGACTTGAGTTATAACAGGTCGTAGTTTTTCTTTCCTCCGCTAGGGTGGCGCGAAAGAATTCTTAGCACTATAACTGCTTTACCCACTCCCTGCTTTGCTTAATAGTAGAACACTGTACCACAAAAAGTAATTTTTCTTCTTTTCATTGTTACATGAAAAATAGATTTTTTTTCGAAAAAACCGCTCTGTACCTAGAGTCTTTATACCCTTTAGATGATTTATACAAAAATCAGACAAAATGGCTCCGTCGTTTGGCCTGAATACGATTTCTACGATTTACACTCGATTTCCAGGGCCCTTAACGGTACTTCACAAGTGAGTCAGGAATTCCTGTCCTGACATTTCATTCATGAAACCATTTTTCAAATTAAAATTTGAAATGTACTTTCACATTAAGATTGCTTTTCAATTATTAATGTTGAAACTCAATTGTATGCTAAAATAAATTAGAGATGTAACTTATTTAACACATTAGAAATCTCGTTAATGCTTCAACCTCAAAATTAATTCGATTTCTATTTTTCGTTTCGTTCGAAAACAAACCCGGTAAGAAGAGAAGAATTCAAAAAAATTAATACTTTCATATGTAAACGAAAGAGTGAGCATTATTTAATTTTTTTGAATGTGCTAATTTTCCATCGGGAGAAGTGCCCAACGAAAGAATAAGTTTATCTCCGAAACCAATTCTTTTCTATTTCCTTAACCAACGCCACTTGTGTTGTGTTCCATACAGGCGAACATATTTTCCATTTTTTTAATTCCTCTTAATGCGAGCAGTAGACACACCTCTCATGGTTATTTTTAATTCCATACTTACATGCTGTATTTCGGATTATTTTAATTCCTTCTGATTGCAAGTTGGCTACTAAACATCTCCTCTCCTTCCCTAAACCCTAACAACGGTTTCAGATGTTTAGCAGTTAAGTTGCAAAAATTTAACCTAAACCAAAAATACAAATTCAAACCAAAAAAAAGGTAGGGAGGAAATTTCAAAAATTTGATTTCGACTATGCTGGATAGATCGTTTTTTGGCTCAGTTTAAATTTTTTGTGGTTGCGTAATTCATGCACGTACATTAAAAAATAATTTTAATATAATTTAAATGTATTCCAAGACAGATTTCATATGAAATCGGATAAAATATGTTTCTCTTAAACAGATTAATAAAAAAAATGTTCACATAATTTACCCAAATTCTTTTTTTTTCACCTGTAATTTATAAATGTAATACAATATTTATTCATTTTAAAAATGAATTTATTTCAATTCACAGTTGCGCCTTAAAAGTGACATTATTTTATTCCTTTCTATTCTTTCTTTTACATTTCTCCACTTTTTAATTCCTCCCAATACGCTTCCATGAAATTTTTCTAAGGAAATTTAGGTTTTTAGCTTGTTATTTGAAAACTGCATCCAGTTTTAGGAAAACGTGGCTGAAAATATACGTATTTTAAACTATCCTTATTTGTAGCAAAAATAAAAGTTTTCATTATTAAAATAACATTTTTATTCTTAATAAAAGCATCTTATATTCAATTTTATTATTTTGTTAAACCAAATAATATAATCATTGACACGAACAACTTTTTCCTTAAATATAGATCTATTTTTGGTTGCATAAAGCAAAATATTGTTTTATTACGAAACAATATTTTCGTTAGAAGAACAAACTATTTCTTTAATTCAAATACAAAAGATAAGCAAGGAGTTTCTGCAAATGAAAGCAAATTTTATCTGGGTGAAGATAGTTATTTCTAATATGTAATTTAATTATTCAACAAAAATATAGATTTTTATCCACTCAGTTACTTAACAGGCACTGTCTAGTATTTCGAAATTTCCGTAAGATTAATTATGTGTAGTGCTACGACTGCTCTTATAGAAAATTCCGCAATGATAGACAGTTTGTTAATAGGCCTTATAAGAAAAATAAATATTAAACAGTCGTGAATCTGTTTTACGATTAAAAAAATAAAAATTGATATGAAAGTTGATTTATGGTAATTTTTATTAATGTATTATAATTTCTTCATAGAAAAAAATTATCAGAAAAGTTAAAAAATGAATACACGAGACAACAAAAATACAAGTTTTAATTATATTTTATTATTTAGGAATATCATTCATTTAATTCTAGATGTTACTAGGCGATAAATATTTCACACTAGACAGATTTTCTTTTTTTTTCTAATTAAAATAAATAAATTTAACTTTAAAATTTTCAAATACGTTGTTTACGTCTGGTTTTTATCATATCAGAGTTACCAGCTCCGACCTTCTCTATCGACTCATCAAATTGTACCCTGTTTAACCAAGGCGGCTGGCAGGTAAGCCACCTTTCATTATAGTTCTCCAAATATAACAAATAGGGGGAAAGAGGGCGCTTTTGGACCTTTAATTTTAGTTCCCGGAAAGCTAACGGGGAAAGGGTGCGTTGCGGTAAGTCAGTCGAAATCCAAATACACGGCAAGAGCAATCTCCCACCTCATCTCTGATATTACCTCTCTAGTTTTCTACGTAATTTGTCGTATATTACGTCCGAATGGAAACTTTCAGTGCGCATGCGTCCACAGCGAAAAATAGTCTCATAACCTATTTTTCTTGTGGGTCGTGGTCGCCATGTTCGTTCGTGAATCTCGCGCGAAATGCCAATATTTAAAAATTCCTCGAATTTGAATGGATGTTTATGCAGTTTGAGGTTATAATTAGGGAGACTCTGCATAATTACATATATTATATTATTCAATATGATTAATCATAATTATTATCAAAAGAATCAACAATTGTTCAAATACCTGTACTTTCTAGACGTTTTAAACTAGTATTTTTTAACATTTTATCGCAGAAGACACTTTGCGGAAGTTTTCTGTCCTTACTTCTTCCGCTCAAAGAACAAATCCTTCCATGGAACTGCATTATGATGCTGGGTATTTCTTTCGAGTCCAGGCATAATTATTATTTTTAATTGCTATAACGCATTCAACAGAATTATTAATAATTATTATATTTCATAAGTGATGTTATGTACTTGTCAACACTGATTTTACAAGTCGCCCATCTTGAAAACGTAACTTACAGGAGTTTTCTACGTTTTTCTACTGTTTTCGACGTATATTACGTCAAAAACGTATTATACGTAGAAAATACTCGAGTTACGCGTAACTGACCAACCCTGAATATAACCCAATATTGCTTTATTAAAGTAATTTATAGCGTCGTCCTGAGAACTATAAGTATGGATTTTCTAAATTATTTTTCAAATGGGAAAGATTTAACTATTATATAATTCCAAGTCGACAACTAAAAAATTATCCAATAAACTCGAACAAAGCGCAGTAATTTTTTCTCTAACATTGGCGGGAAAGCTGGTAAAAACTATCCGGCTGTAACAAGGATAGTTCCTTTTTATTATTTATTTATTTTTCTTTTCACTTTATAAAACTCATTCAAACTAACCTGCAAATGGGACAAGTGCGGGGGTGGTTTAATTCAGTAGGCACCGTCAAATGTAATTCCACGGGATACACCCACGGGCTTTTCATCTTACCCTGACAGACGGTGCAGTGCCACTGCCAGGGGCTCAAAATGTTAGGGTATGCAATTCCATGAATATGGACAAATCTGTTAATGTATGACTGTATTGCTTTTTGAAACTGATCATGCAGGGGATTCACTGGTTCCGGTTTTAGATTTGCCAAAATTTCTATTTTATTATAAATATTTTCAAGGGCCTTCTTTTTTTGCTCTTTTATGTCAAAAAGCAACTTTGACTGAGACACCATAACATTCATTTTTGTGATTGATTAAAACCTTCCAAACTTTCGATTAGAAACTGCGTTCCTTTGTCTTTACTAATCATCGACAATGAAGATTAATAGTAGATCAGTCCCAAACTCAAAGGGCATGATCCCTAACCCCATCTGGGTTCATTAATTTTGAATTAATTATCATTAATTAAACATTTTTTTTTTAATTTTTTTTGGAGGAAAATTCAATTTTCTTCAAAAAAATGTTGATTTGTTAATCATAATAGTAAATAGTTTTTATTTTATTAATGATATAAAGAATAATAAAAAAAAAAGATCCAAGGCGCCAAATTTAAATTGGATTAAATTTCTAAATCATTTAGACTTCTTATTTTAGTCGAGCTATAGAAATTCGTAAACAACACATGTATGACGTAATGTTTTTCGGACTCTTGTCATCTCCCGAAAGTATATACAGATATTTATGTTTGGTGCAGGGAAGATTATTATTCTTTAATCTTGGAATATTAATTCTAATCAGTGCAAATGGATTTTAGCGCGAAATTTGAATTTTAATTAATTCTTTAAGATTAATTAAAAATTATACTTAGTATTTTAAGATTTTATATTTATTGTAATGATGTTTTATAACTGTGTTTTAGTCCCTTTCAGCCATTTTAAAATTTCAAATTGATTATTTTGTAACTTAGATTTGAAATGGAGATTATTATATTTCCACTGTTCAGTATTATATATATATTTTTTTTTCTTTTGTTTAAAGAATATGATTTATAGTCATATATAACTAATCTTTTCGAATTTAGAAATGACTGAAAACGACATAATGTTAACTTCATAATATTTACTGCATAATATTAATTGCAGAATATTTTATTTCTCTCTGAAGTAAAATTTAATAAACATCATTATAATCTTTCCTTTAATTATTAATAACTTAAGGTTATTAATTCATGTATTTTTGCAAATAAACGTTATATACAAAAAATTTCTTTTATTTCAAATCTTAGTCGTCGATTGGTATTGCAGCTAATTTTAATCTATTTAAATGAACTATTTTAGTTTTATTAGACCCTATTCTAATTTCTGCATTACAATCTCCAATTAGTCTTTCAATTAAAAATGGACCTGAATATTGTCTGTCGAAGTTATGAACTGAGGGTGGTTCAAGTAATCTTACATAATCTCCTTCCTTAAAATTTTGAATATTTAATTTTTGGTCGTAATACCTTTTTGAGTTTTCTTTTGCTGCTTTCAGATTTTCTTCAGCAGTTTTTTGAACGTCTACCAGGTTTTGAAACAAATCTAGGACATATTTAACGTAAATGGAAGGGGGTTTGTTTTCGGAAAAGCTAGTTGGTAAATTCATTTCTTTACCATAGACAAGAGTATGAGGAGCAAATCCTGTAGACTCATGCACAGACGAATTGTATGAAAATATGGCATATCGTAGCCATTCATCCCAATCCTGTTTTGTACCAAAATGTTTTAAATATTCTATTAAACTGTGATGACTACACTCGAGAGAACCCAGCGATTGGGCGTGGTAAGCAGTTGAATTAATTTTTTCGATTTTAAAAATTTTACAAAAAGTTTTCATCACTTCGCTCATAAAATTACTTCCTTGATCTGTCTGGATTACCCTTGGAGATCCATGTCTCATAATAAATTGTTCGGCCAATGCGACTGCTATTGTTTCAGCTTCCGCATTTGGTATAGGAATCGCGTCAGAAAATTTAGAAAAATTATCTTGAATTGTTAAAATAAATTTATTTCCTTTAATAGTTCTTGGTAGAGGCCCGACAATATCAATTTGAATTTTATCGAAAGGTTCTTTAGGAGTTTCTGTAATTTCCATTGGCATTTTTGTCTTGACTCTAACTAATTTTCTTTCTTGACAATTTCGACAAATTTTAATAAAATTCTGAATATCTATTTTCATATTCTTCCAATAAAATTTATTTCTAGTTCTCCAATAAGTTTTTGAAACACCTTTATGTCCCCCAGCTGCCGATTCATGGAATTCTTTCATAATTCTTTCACGATCAGCTTTTGGTGGAATTATTACTTCCCCTGAACAAATTACAATTGAAATTTCTGAATCTTTAAATTGTCGTCTTTGAATTAGTTCGATGGATATCCAAGAGAGCCCGTTTAAATCAGTTTCATAGCTTGGAATTTTAATACATTTTACATTTGGAGTTTCTATCGCATTTTTAAGTGCCAAAATAGCTTTTGATATTGTATTTAGGAAAGGTTGATCTTTGAATTTACTTTGAATTACTGCATTAAAAATATATCTGCCTTTATTCGCGAAAACGACGACCTCACCAGCCTTCGGGCTCTCCTTGATCAAATCATCAATTTTTATTAATTCAGATTTTAGTATTTCTTTATTTACCATTGATTTTAATTCGCAATCTGCCGAGACAAAATTTACTATATGACCATTTCCAATTGTAATTTTATCATTACTGTATCTAATTTTGCCATTCAAAATCACCAAAACGGATGAATCATTTAATTGAGTCTTTCTTCCGTGAAATTCCTGATTCATACCTTCAACAACTTCTGACCCAACAATGCAAAGGCGTCCCCGAGTGCAGGCCGTGGTTGTTATATTTTTATCATTTTCTTGACACTCATTGTCACAGTTTTCTTGACACTGAAAATCATAATTTAGGCATTTAACGCCACCTTCAGCCGATAGCCCACCTGCTCTTCCCTGAGCAGGTATATCTATGACACTCTCCTCCCTCATCCCGCTCGCATGTCTAGGCTTCGACTTGGTCGTCACATCGCCCGGCTTCGGGTTCCCTACGCTAGCTTCCGTGAGAGTTACCTGACAATACAGCTGATCAAACTCTGAGTCGTCGGTACGTGGTAGCCACTTATCGCATGCATCCACGGGATTACCTCCACTCCCCAGACTTGTCTCTTCACCGAGACGATCATTTTTTAAAGCAGAATTCTTAACTTCCCTATCAATTCCGGGATTCGAGTGCCCATCCCCCTCAGCTTGTAGCATAGGGATGGTCCTATGGTAGTGCGCCGCTTGGGGGTCCCTATCCCGACACCCGGCAGCGATAGGAAACTTGGTCGTACGGATCGCTGTACCCGAGGGGGCCTGTACTTTCGCTGCTTCTTCATCTTCTGCAGTATCGTAATCACTATGATCACTGCAGTCTTTTTCTGAATCAGAAATATCTGATTCCTTTCCGGGATTTACAGAATCAAGGATTTCACCAACCATAAAAACATTTTCAATCAGTTCATTAATTTCGTTAGTTTGTTCATTTTGAACCCATTTATCATCATCCAAAACCTCTTCCCCCGTGGTGGATTCACGGATCCGGGTCGAGCTAAACGTTCCACAAAAATTAATTTTTTCGTTCTGATACTGATCTAGATTGCAAGGATTTCGAGACAAAGCATCAGCATTAGAATTTATTTTCCCAGGTTTATATTGAATTTCATAATCATATTCGCTAAGCTTAATTTTCCATCTAGCCAATCTAGATACTGGATCTTTCAACCCATGGAACCAAACCAATGGTCCATGATCTGTGATAAGGATGAATTTACGTCCGTATAAATAAGGGCGAAAATATCTAACGGCCCAGACTATAGCAAGAAGCTCCTTTTCAGCTGTACTATAATTTATTTCTGCATCATTTAAAGTTCTAGATCCAAAGGATATTGGTAAATCTTTATTAATTTCTCCTTGACTTAATACTGCCCCCAATGCATAATTGGATGCATCAGTAGTGAGTAAAAACGGTCTTGTAAAATCTGGATATTGCAGTAAAGGCTCCGAACAAATTTTATCTCTTAAAATTTCAAATGCTTTTTGTTGCAAATCAGTCCAATGAAAAGGAACATCTTTCTTCAATATTGTAGTTAACGGTTGTGCCTCTTTAGCAAAATTTGGAATAAATCGCCGGTAATACCCTATTAATCCCAAAAACTGCTTAATATTCTTTTTCCGTTTAGGAATCGGAAAATGTTTAACTGCTTCTATTTTCCTGGGGTCTGGCCTTACCCCACCTTGAGTAATTATATGACCCAAATACGTTATTTCTTTCTTTAAAAATTTACATTTTTCCGGCTGTAATACTAACCCTGCTGTTTTTAGACGCCCAAAAAGTGATTTCAACTTCCGTGCATGGTCTTCAAGGGAACTTGCATAAATGATAATATCATCCATATAAACAAAAAGTTCTATTCCCTGTAATCCTGTCAGGACACGATCCATCAATCTCTGAAAAGTAGCTGGGGCATTCTTCAGACCAAATGGCATTCGAGTATATTCTAAATGGGCATAAGGAGTTGAAAAAGCGGTTTTTTTCTCTTGAATCAGGATCCATAGGGATCTGATGAAATCCAGAGACAAGATCCAAGACTGAAAAATATTTAGCGCCCCCTAAATGGTCAAGAATGTCGCTAATGTTTGTGAGGGGATACGCGTCAGATACAGTTTTTTCATTTAGCTGCCTATAATCAATAACCATCCGCCATTTTTTGGGTGCTCCCGGCTCACTTTTCTTTGGAACAATCCAAAGAGGAGAGTTATAAGGGGAATCTGATGGTTGTACAATTCCATCCGTAAGTAGGTCAGCAACCTGCCTACGAATTTCCTCTCTATGAATTTCAGGATAACGATACTGTTTTACATTGAAAGGTTGATTATCGGTAGTTATTAATTTGTGTTTTACATATGTGGTTGCTCCTAGTTTATCCCCAGGTAAATGAAATAAATCTAAGTAATCCCCAAATAATTCCATTAAATTTCGTTTTTCTTCTTCATTTAAATTTTCCAAATCAATCAATTTCAATAGTTCGGCGAACCTTTTAGCCTTTCTTTTCTCCCCGCTTTTCGCACCAGTAGTAGACTCGCTGTCTTGCCCCCCTATCGATACCACCGCACACTCCTCCTGTTCTATAGGAGGCAGGGTCAGTGACACATCGCTCGCAGTGCTATTGATTGCGTAGCACTTAACGTAGTCCCCGACCTTAGTCACTAGAGATTCTCCGATGAAAATCCCAGGGCCCGCGTTAACCCTTCGAATATATCCCTCGATCAAATATGTATCTTTAACTGGTATTTCTATCAATTTTTTAGTTCTAGCAGGGATTTTAATTGTGGAATACGAAATTTCAGGCAATTCTGAGCCTCACAAATCTATTTCAAATTCACCAATGATTAATTTAGCTTTATGATTTTTCAAAAATGACATTCCTAAAATTCCCCCTTGATTAATAGGAAAGTCATCAGGAACAATTTGAAAACTTGATTCTATCCCTTTTATCATTGTTTTAAATTCTCCCAAAGTTTGAATGACCTCTGAGCTAATTCCCACTAAACTATACCTTTTATTTTTATTCATCCACGTTCTTGAATCTACGTTATGTTTTTTAATTAAATTCAAATCGCATCCAGTATCAATCAAAAATAATGTAGTTCCCTTATAAAAATTTGTATTTTCTACTGTAATTACTGGGTTTGCTTTTGAGAGTCGGGGGTCTCTGATTTGGAGGACATTTTTTTGTCTTGGTGCTGATTTGGTTTCGAGGTCGTCGTCGCACCGTTTTGACGCCTCTGTTGAAAGTTTAAAAATTTCTGTGCGGACTGAGATCTATTATTGCGTTCTTCTTCGTGACGCTGTTTTAATCTACATTGCGTAATAATATGATTTGTATAGTGACAATAGGTGCAATAAGATTTAGATTTTTTAATGGGGGTTGAATTATTTTCCTGTGCATTCTTGGGACACTCACGCTTAAAATGCCCCAATTCATTGCAACTAAAACACCTTATAGATGAGAGGGATCGACCCCGCGATGGGCCCGGTGCTTCTCTGTCGCTAATAATATGAGCCACACGTTTTTGATTAGCAAATTTAAATTTATTTTCACGATTTTCAGAATTATTTTTAAAATAAGGATTTTCAAATCTATTATGGGTTTTATTCCATCTTTTATTTTCCAAATCGGCCTCCGTAGCAATTTCAATAGCTTCATCTAAAGTTTCAGGATTTCTATTTTTAATAAACGACAAGGTAGCGCGATCTAGACCCCTCACAAAATTTTTAATTGCATTTTCTCTATATTCCTGACATCTTTCAAAGCCCTTTTCACCCGGTATTTTTTTCATAACTTGCATAATGATTTTATTTAAAATTTCATGAACTCTAGTACCATATTCAGCTATTTCTTCGTTTTTCTCACGGGTAATTGTAGCCAATTCTTGCATTAATTGGCTCGTATCTAGTTTTGGTGAAAAGTGAGTCTCTAACACCTGCATCAAATTTTCAAAATCTATTCCGACTCTTTCTTGAATATATCTTCTAGCCTTTCCCGTTATTTCAGTTCGGATCAGCATAACAAGGTAATTTACTTCGTGACCCTCCAACCCTACAGCAGCGGCTCTGCAATGCTCTATAAACATTGCCACAGTCATATGTTCACCAGTAAATTCAGGAATTATGTCACGAGCTAATTTTAAAGTTTCGGTAATTTTCCTTTGAGTTACAAAATTACTTTCATTACTCGATGTTTGTAAATTATTAAGACCTTGAGCAGTTTCCCCCTGATCAGGGCTCCCAATCAATAATTCTCCGCCTCCATAATATCCAGATGAATGCGAAGCTTCCCTTTCTATTGGTGGAGATTGTGGTCCTACTGGGCCACCAACCTCCACCCCCTAAAAGTACACCATTATTGCTCGCCCAGAATCCTCTGCAGGTAATTACCAACAAATTTTCAGAAATTGAGATGTCAAACCAAAATAACAAAATGATTACAACTCTGCGCTGATAGTCCCAAAATCGGATCCAGATTATCATTTATCAATATAATTCACAAAATTTTCTTCACTAAGTTTTATTATTCTTTTCACTTCACTTATAGAGGCGTGACCATTTGACAACACTTTCACTGCTTTCACTTAATTAGAATTTAATTTTCACTTAAAATATTCAAAATATTTATTTATTTAATTTTTCTTTTAAATCCCAATTCCAGGTGCAGTATCCCACCGCTGTCACCAAAAATATGTTACGTCCTGGGCCTATCCTGGCCCTCTGCTGTAGAGTTGTAGAAGTGCGTGTACGCCACCAAATTTGAACTAATAAATTTGTATTCTTTTTTAAAATAAAAGATTAATTGTAGTTCTTTACTGCTGAAACGTTAAAACGTTGCCTGAAATTGGGATGGAAAAAGGTTCTATTCACAAAATTTAAACACCGCAAATTTATCGCAGAAAATTGTCTTTAATTGTTTGTTCAAATAAATATAAATTAGGTCACGCACTCTCACAGATAAAAGATTTTCAAGTAATTATTATAACGCGTACAAACTTTCGTTTTGTAGATTCGCAAGAACAATCGTAAACCGATGGAAGCTCAAAAAGATCTGAACCTATTTCCTGGGTATTATCCCCCTTTTATAGACTTATTCCCACCCTAAAAACCTTAGTCATCTTTTACGGCACGTGGAAGTTAATTTAGGAATATTTTATCTACCAGAATACTGCTGTTGACAAGTTAGCCCTAAACTTGTTTTCGCAACCCAAATTCCTTTCCTTTGAGTGGACACCCTGCAAATATTTTTCTGGGACTTTGACTCATCTATTCTATCCTATTTCTCACGCTCAAAAATCGTGTTGGAATTCAATTTACGGTTCCCTATCTTATCTAGGTATGCGCATATTTCAATTATCAACGACAGCACTGAGTCAGCCCTTCTGGATTTTACGTTTCCCTAACTTGTTATTGCGCTACTTCCTAAATTCCTAATGAGTGACTCTTTTTATATAAAAGAAATTTCGAATTTAGCCTATTTCTTGAGTAATTTTGAATTTCCCGCCTGTCTTGATCCCCTCTCCCAGAGAATTCTCTGATAATATAGTTCCCTACCTTTTCAGCATAGCTGTTATCAAAATTCCACAGTCATAGACTATATAATAATTGAAAAATCCGATTCCGTCACACACAGTGATGGGCAGAGTTGGGTACGTAATTTACTCCAGGTAATTTACTTCGTTTTCTACAGTAATTTACCACGTAATTTACGTCAAAAGTTTTCTACATGATGTAAATTACGTGGATGTGGAACTTGCAAATATTTCGATGCCTGTCTGACATAAGTACATAACCTCTGCGTATGGACTGTAGGCATGTGCTTGCCAGTCGTGCAGCAATTATTTTAAATTTTCAAAAATAAGGCAAGATGAATATGATCATAAAATTTCAAAAATTAATAATTCAACACTATTCACATAACTATGACCTGGCAGGCGTTTAGAACCACTGTTCGTCAATACTTTATCGCAAAATAGGAACTTAGCTCATAATTTTAATCGTTAATTAATCCATTAACTAGAATTCTTGAATTAATTAAGGTTTGGTAAGGTTATGTCACGTGCTAGGAAATTCAAAAGTTGAAAACAGACAACCGCCATCATTGTCATGTAATTTACCAGTTTTCTACAGTTTTCTACGTAAATTACTTCATTTAGGTAATTTACGTAGAAAACTTCGAGTGACGCGTCACTTCGCAACCCTGGTGATGGGTAATGTGACGAAATGCGAGTTTTCTAAAGTCACGAGACTCCGTTTTTACGCGGGAATAAATTCTAAATTTGAATTTATTTGAAGAGTCTTATTTAGTAAATGGAAACTAACTAAATAGTTGAGTTGGTTCTTTATTAGGGAACAATTATTTGAGTGCATCTTCATCATTTAAAAACCTGAAATTTAAATTATTAATGATACAATATTTTGCTTAATAACTTTTAGGATCGTTTGATAATGAATAAATTATTATAAATTTATTCATGAAAGAATTGGATAAAATAAACTAAATAGCTGTAAATTATAATATAATTTTTATGGAGTTATATTACGAATTTTATAATATTAGAGGGGAAAACCAGGCTACATGGAAATATCGAGAAATAATGTAATGATGATGCATGCTCTCTTTCTCTCTCTCTCTCTCTCATAGGTAAATGCGTCGTAGAATTAGTCATAGCAATTAAGAATATCCAGTTTAGATTAAGTCCCGACATAAGGGCGCCGAAATATGTTGTAAACAAGTCGGAAGGGTCTAGTAATATATTGCGCAAATCTATGAATCAGCAAGGACTAATCTGGATTGATCTGGATCAATCTGGATCGGAATTTTGACTTGTTTTGCAGCATTAAGGGTGAAATCATCCATACGCTGATTGGCGGATGATGTCGACATCGACTTAAAACTAGAATTGTGATTGGCTGTTAGTGACGACATTTCGAGTGCGAGCCTAACTACGTCATCAGGTACAAACTTATAAATATAGGCGCGCGCGTTCAAAACGTCAGAAGAAAGCCTTCCTGCACTTGAACTATTATTGGACTTCGAAATAAAACGATTGAATATCAAGTTTAAATATAAGAGTCGTTAAATTCATCGCTGTAAATAATTGTGAAATTAAACAAACAATTGTGCTGTGTAATTACAAAATAAAACAGTGAAATATTTGTTAACAGTGCAAAATAAATTGGGTTTATTTTTATTCGTAAATTCCTGTATTGATTTTGACAGTTCGCGGTTTTGGCTTTCAAGCCATTCGAAGTCAGCAACGAACCCTTGGATCTTTCATCGTCCAATCATCGTTGGAGCCGGCGGAATAGTTTCTACTTCCGCAAAATCTGGACGTAACAATTGGTGACAGCGGTGGGATTTGCTGCACCGTGAACCTGAGTAAAAATAATTTAAAATTAAAAATATTTTGAAGAACCTTGAGAAATTGAATTCTCAAGTGTTCGAGCGCCTTGATTGATTTCGAGTGTTGGCGGATAATCTTGGGACGATTACATTTAAGGCCCAGGACCCGTCAGTGCGAGAGATTGAGAGAGGTAAAGACAAGGCTTGAACCGGAACCAGAGTCACCGGGCCCGTGAAGGGTTACGGCAACGAGGGACCCGCCCGGGAAGGGTTGTGGCAACGTGGGACCGGCCCACAAGAGGGTTACGGCAACGAAGGATCAGGACCAGGAACATCCTCAGGACCTCACTTCAAGGACTTACACAGGACTTCGCCGCAAGGACTTCAGTAAACTTCAGAGGCAAAAGTGATTTGTGAAGGTGAAGTAAAGTTTTTTCAATTCCATTTTAATTATACACGGCGTTGAGCGATTAGTGGATTGAACCTGATTCAACATACCTGTGAGTAACAAAAACTGTGTAATTATCTGGTTTAGTTTTAAACTTCAAGGTTGAGATTTAACATTAAAAGATTTAGTTTACTTAAATTTAAATTTATTATACTACTTCAATTATAAAATTTGAGTGTTAAAGCTAATAAGTAAAATTATAATACTTAGTTTAAACCTGAATAAATAGTAAAGGATTGAGGAAGTGAAACTAGTACCATCATAGTTGATTAAACAATAGTTATCATTATTACTCGTCAGATTAATAATAAACTTACTGTATAAATTTAAATTTTGGTAAGTACACCTTGGGCTTTAAAAATCTAAAACAATGCCTAGTCCGCGTAAAAAGGCAACAGGTCAAAGAGTAGGTACGAGACCTCGAGTTGGCAAAAATAAAGGGCCAATTGTAAACATCGATGAAACAAATGTGTATAACTTGCGCTCTGGAGATGCGCCTGATGAAATGCCAGACAATCGGGAAATTCCTTCCACGTCCAGTAGTTTATCAAACGCAGGAAATTCTCTACCTGAAAATCAAAATTTAAATTTAGACTTGGGAATACAAAATAATTCATTGCAACTTTATTCTCACTCTCCTAGTACTTCCTCTACTAGTATAACAGATCCAACGAAAATTTCAAAAATAGTAAGGGATATAATACCTTCTTTTGATGGGAGTAATATGTCGGTAAGAATGTTCATAGAACATTGTCGCGTTTCAGCCTCAATGGTTGGTCCTCAAGAAACTCCATATTTAACAATTTTGATTAAAACTAAAATAATTGGGGAGGCCCGTGTTCATATTCAAGATCGCGTAGGAATAACTTTGGAAGAAATTTTAAAAACTTCAGAACAAATTTATTCCCCACAAGAGGATGCAAGTCAGTTATTACAAGATTTAACAAATGTGAAAAGGAAGCCTAATGAATCTATACCTGAATATGGGGCGCGAGTAAGTCAAATTCTGAATAAATTAACAAACGAAATTATGAAAAATACACCGATTGAGAAGGCAATAGGAATATGTGAAGCCTATCGAATAACCAGTGTAGGGAATTTCTTGCGAGGTTTAGATAAAGATGTTTATTCACAAATCCGGGAAAAGGAAATTAATACATTAGAACAAGCAATAGCACTGGCAAATCAGGTGGATCTCCAATGGAAGAGTTGGAAAAGAATTCACAATCCAGATCAAGAAAAATGCGAAACTGAACTTAGTGATAAAAGCGAGCGAAATTTTCCTTCGAGAAAGAAAGTTACGCATATTCAAGACAAGAGAGTCTGGAAAACTGGAAATAACTGCGAGCGTGTAGATTTACAATGTTTTAATTGTAATGAATATGGGCACTTTAGGCGATTTTGCCCACAGTTAGTAAAAAATGTTAAAGATAGAGAGAGAAAGAAGTGCACATATTGCTATTTAAAGAATCACAATTTAGGGGAGTGTAGACTTAGGGAAAAGCATGACAAAGAGCGAGAATTCCTTAAAAGAAAACGCGAAAATTCTTTAAACTAGAAACGGGATCGCCCAAACGAAGGCTCGGCGGTCCAGAAACAGAATTCGGTTCAAACCGGATCGTCCTTCAACTCAAATCAGACAAAGAAATGAGTCTGATGCCAATGATTTCTTTAGAAAACCTTTTTTTCAAAAATAAAGCAATTTTGTTAGTAGATACCGGATCTAGTGTGAATTTAATTAAAGAAAAGGTTTTAGATCCGCGAGTATGGATAAATGAAAGACGAATATATAACTTAGTAGGGATTGGTCCAGAAATGATTAATACCCTGCGAGAGGTGAAAATAAAAATAAAAGGGATAGAAACACCCTTTCAAGTTGTCTCACAAGATTTTCCTATTCAACAGAATGGAATTTTGGGTGTTGAAGCCCTGAGACAGCATCATGCAGTTTTGACTTTTATTGATGATTGCCTTCATTTAGGAGATATAGAATTCCCACTTTTAATCCATGCCACTATAACTTTACCAGCAAGGTCAAAGGCCTTAGTTCAGATTGTTATAAAGAATGCATTAGTTGAGGAGGGTTATGTGCCTCGACTTTCTTGCGGTCCCGGTATTTTTGCTGGAGAATGTCTAGTAACAAATAACTCAGGAATTGCACAAATATTTATGATAAATAGCAACAATGAAAATGTTCATTTAACAATACCGGCTATTTAATTGGAAGAATATGAACCACCGGAGGTACATTTTCCTCCAGTTCAACTCAAAAGGGATATAAAAAGTAAACAAAAGGAACAAGCTCAAAGATTATTAGAAATTCAAAGATTTATAAAAATAGATGATTTAAATGAAGAAGAGAAAGAAAGCTTATTATCAATATTTTTTGAATTTTCTTATCAATTTAAATTACCTGGGGACAAATTAGGTGCTACCAATGTTTTAAAACATAAAATTTTAACAACTGATGAAAAACCGGTTCACGTAAAACAATACCGTTACCCTCATATTCATAAAGACGAGATTAGGAGACAGACGGACGAATTACTCGCTTCTGGAATAGTTCAGCCGTCTGTTTCGCCTTATAATTCACCATTGTGGATTGTACCCAAAAAGGCAGATGCTCAAGGAAATAAAAAATGGAGGATGGTTATCGATTATCGTTCCCTAAATGAAAAAACAATCGCAGATGCTTACCCACTTCCTAATATTACTGATATTTTAGACCAGCTTGGAGGAAGTAAATATTTCTCGGTAATGGACCTTGCTCCAGGGTTTCATCAGATTCCTATGGATCTCGAATCTCAAGAGAAAACTGCTTTTTCCACTCCTTATGGTCATTTGGAATTCGCTCGTATGCCTTTCGGATTGAAAAATGCTCCTGCGACTTTTCAAAGAGTAATGGATCAAGTTCTCACTGGTCTTCAGGGAATTGAACTCTTTGTTTATATGGATGACATTGTCGTCTATGCCTCGGATTTGGAAGATCATTATAGGAAAATTCGGGCATTATTATCGCGCTTGAGAAGTGCAGGGTTGACTCTTCAGCCCGAAAAATGTCATTTCTTGAGACGTGAAATCGCTTATTTGGGCCATACAATAACTCAAGACGGAGTAAAACCAGATCCTAGGAAGATAGAAGCGGTGAAATTCTTTCCGGTACCTAAAACAAAGAAAAATATTAAACAATTTTTAGGGTTAGTCGGATATTATAGGCGATTCATTTCAGAATTTGCAAAAATATCGAAACCTTTAACATATTTATTAAAGAAGGATATTCCATTTCAATGGGCAAACAAAGAACAGAAAGCCTTCGAACAACTTAGGGATGCTATTTGTTCAGAGCCCATATTACAATATCCCAATTTTACAGAACCTTTTATTATAACAACTGATGCATCGAATTATGCATTAGGAGCAGTTTTGAGTCAAGGAAATATAGGACAAGATCTTCCAATATCTTTTGCATCACGTGTCTTATTACACGCTGAATTAAATTACCCAACAGTCGAGAAAGAATTATTAGGAATAGTCTTTGGAGTTAGACATTTTCGACCTTATATTTATGGACGTAAATTTACCCTGGTCACTGATCATCGACCTTTGGTATGGCTCTATAAATTAAAGGATGCAAATTCAAGACTTGCAAGGTGGCGTATCGAGCTTTTCGAGTATGATTGCGACATCGTTTATAAACCCGGAAAAGTAAATTTAAATGCAGATGCATTGTCAAGGAATCCATCTGAATATAAAGGAGAGGCTCTCCTCCCTGTAAAGTTGGTGGATGGTCGTGTTCTGAAGTTCGCGTACTCTGACCATACCCGTCTGTCATCTGAGCAGGAGATGGGTGATGCTGTTGTTAATAAAAATGATCAAGAAATAAATGAATTGCTTGGTCGAGTGTTTCTGAGTGGAGTGAACCCTGAAACTAGAGTCGGGGCAAATGGTGATTTTGTCCGGATGAATGTAAGCAATGGTGATTTTGCTTGGACAAGTAATGGTGATTTTACTTGTCGAGACAATGGTGATTTGTCTCGGGAAAAAAGGAATGACGAAAGGGTCATTCCACCACAGGTCACCCAGGGACGGGAATCAAACCAGACAACAACGTCCATGAGGTTCCCGCTGGGTCAGACAATTAGGGAACCCGATATCAGGGCGGACGCAGTTACAACAACTAGCTCCAAGCTGTGGGGATTGGGATCCTTTGGCCTTCAATGCATTAAGAAGATGTTAGGGATCAATGTGGAATCGGGTGGCGGGTCGTCAGGTGCCGTTAAGTCGGACTCTGAGCTTCCCCCTAACGATTCTGGAATAGTCGACGAGCATGTGCCCGAAAAACTACCGAAGAGCCTTATCTCGGAGAATGTATGGGACGGAGGGCCAAGGATTCGTCTAGATAAATTGGACGATAGAGAAAGGGTGATCTCTGACTCAGAAGGAAATTGTGAAAAAATGGGTAAAATAACCCATGTTGAATCCAATCCAGTAATGAAAAATCAAAATTGCATTTCTTATACAAAAGATAAAGTAATAATGGGCAAGGGCCCAATTGCTCATTTTGTTTCTTCCGATGGCTCATTTGAATGCATGCGGAATAAGGTACTTAGAAAGAGTACGCGAATGCCAATGGTTATAACAGATACACCAAAGGAGCCATTTGAGAAAATTCAAATTGATCTCGTCGGGCCACTTCCGGTAACACCTCGAGGAAACCAGTACATTTTAACAGTTCAATGTGTATTTTCTAAGTATTCCGATGCAATTCCGTTAAAAATGACAGATTCCGTAACTATTGCTCATGCAATAGCAGAAAACTTTATATCAAGATATGGTTGTCCTCGAATCATACAATCGGATCAAGGAACAAATTTGACAAGTAAGGTTATTCAAAATTTTTGCAAAATATTTAAAATTAAGAAAATACAATCTGTTGCTTACCATCCTCAAAGTCTTGGATCCCTTGAACGAAGTCATCATACTCTAATTGAGTATTTGCGCCATTTCGAAGGTCCTCACAATTGGGACGAATGGCTCCGATTCGCCGTTTTTTCTTATAACACTGCTGTCCACGAAAGTACGGGTTTTGCCCCGTATACTTTGGTATTCGGTAGAGAAGCTGTCTTCCCCACAAGCTTCGATGAAAAACCTCCTGAAAAAACATATGTTGACTATTTGCGTGAGCTTTTCCTTAAACTAGATAATATTCAGTCTGGAGCTGCCGAACGACTTCAGAATGCTAAGGAAAAATCAAAAAAATATTATGATCTAAAAGCAAATCCCAAAAATTTTAAGGTAGGAGCACCCGTTTATTTAAAGAGGGAAAATAGGCATGATAAAAAATTTGATTCATTGTTTGGTGGCCCATTCGTAATAGAAAATCTATTGGGAGCCCGGAATGCTCAAATTAGAATAGGACCCAATAAGTCAAACATTGTACATTTGGATAAATTGAAGTTGGCAGCACATCCTGTAGATGGGTAATTTCAAGGCAAGCTTAAGGGTCTTGGAATAAGAGAAATTTTTAATTTTCTTTATTCTAAAGGGAGGGGTAAGTGGAATGAAGTGTTAAAGCGATTACGTAGAGTGATGATGAAATGGTTTCCCTAAGATCAGATTTTGCTTGAAACATTTAAATTTCTAAAATTGCTAGAAATTTTTGCAAGATTAAATTATTAAAATAGTATAATATGTATGAGTGAATAGATAAAAATATATTGTGTATAGGAAAGGCTGCAGCCTGCCCCCAGGTTTTTGTGGGTTTCCTGTGGGTTCGTACGGCATAAGCCGGGGTTGTGAAGCGGCGTGAGGCCCACGCACCAAAAGAAAGATAAAATGTGCCTTTCGCGACCGTCAAGCCATGTATGAATGAATTGAGGTAGTAATTATAACAAGATTTAATATAGGAATAAATATATGTATTAATTTAGTTGTTGTGTGTATGGAATTAATTTTGCAGGAGTCTTGAGCAATTTGGAACGAAACATTTTCGTTTTGAAAAAAAAAATTAAAACATAGATATTTTATTATGATATGACGGGGTGAAGATTTAAATTCAGTAACTTCTTTAAAATTAATTTTTTTCGTATAAGTAAATAATTGAATGTAAATATTTCATGTAAATATATTTTCTTTATGCTTTCTTTTCATTAAAATTTAAGATTTATATCTTTACGCTAAATTTAAAAGTACGTAATTTCTGATATTATTTTCCTTATTTTGTTAATCTAATCGATATATAGAATTCATTAATTTGTACTATATAAATAATTCAGTTATTAACGATTTTTAATTAATAACGAATAATTTTAATCTGGTAAAGTTTAAAATTGTGTGAAGCAATTTTAATTATAAACCTTTATAAGTCAAGGAAATGTAATGAGATTTCGTTTTTTTTTAATATAATTTTTCGTCAATTTGTTGAAGTTTTAAGATAAATGATTAACTTTGGAAATTATTAATTGATATATTGAAATTGATCAAAATTTTGGAGATGATATTAGGATTTCATTGCCTTAAATGTGTTTGGATTTTCACCTTGCCACCATGAATTAAATTGATAATAATCAATGAGTCTTACCTTGGGCTTGATTGTTGATTTTTATCGCCTTTGTTTTTTGTAAGGGTAATTTATTCTTCACTCCTTTGATATTTTGATGTTCGTCATAAACTTCGATATAGAGCTTGAATTTTCCTAAATGTCCATTTGGTATTTCCTTCATATTTTTATTAAGTCTTTGGATTTCGGCAAATAACCTGGAAAAGAAATTAAAATTTTAACAAAGAAATATTTCTAGAATTTTTCTAGAATTTAATCATTTATACAAAAATAAGTAAATAGTACTTATCTGACTCAGAAGGAAAAGTGACAGGTAGAGGTTAGGTTGTCACTTGTAGTTGTGTTCACTCCTGTGATGAATGGGTTAGGTTGTAAAGGAAAGGAAATAGAACGGTAGTAAGAAGAATGAATTTGAATTATCACTTATGATATTGGAATGGAGAAAACAATTTAATTAACTGTAATTCACAATAAGTGGAGGAAACAGGGTTAGGAAGCACAAACACTGATTGAAATCGCCTCGAAGGGTAATACTCTCGATGATTCACTAAGGATTCTGTAAAATTCTCAAGTCTTCCGGAAATTTCTTTAAACTTTCAAACCTCTTGGTAATTTCTTAGAATTCTTATATTTTCTGGGAAGTTATCAAAATAATAACAATAATAAAAAGTTGTTAAGAGGAACAACTTTTTAAAATAGGGGGAAAGGTGTGACGAAATGCGAGTTTTCTAAAGTCACGAGACTCCGTTTTTACGCGGGAATAAATTCTAAATTTGAATTTATTTGAAGAGTCTTATTTAGTA
>CAKNXH010059375.1:180979-202712 GCA_932178445.1 Andricus quercusramuli | reverse complement strand
ATATATATATATATATATATATATATATAACTCAATAAGATATGTATATATTTGGTTTAGAATCTACCCTCACAGCAAAATGATATCCTTGGCATATCCCTAGGATATCTCGGCAGGATATGTGATATCCTGAAAAATGTCCCATAAATCTCCCGGGATATCCGTGGCATATTCCAGGGATATCGAGATTTCCGCTCCTGAGGATATCGTGACAGGATATCCTAACGATATCTCGCACGGAATGTCCACAGGATATCCCAATACCATATAGTAAAATGTCCCACGAATATCCCGATATTATAATAAAAAATTCTGCTGGTATTCTAATTAATTACTAGGGGATTAAAAATTCAAGAAATAAAAAGGATTATACATATAACAACAATTTTATTGCTTTTAATATATTTTTTATGTATATTTTACATGTATTAGGTATATATGGAGGCTCGCTAGAGGTTTTAGATATATCTGCGTGGCAATGGATAAAACTCATGAAGAATTTATAATTAATTTTATTTTTCATTTTACTGAATAACAATTTTTGTTCATTACTTTTGTGACTGATGATTTGATTTCCATTGTAAACTAATTAAATGCATTAAAGTATATACATTTATACATTTTGTGCACTTTTGAGGTTAAGTTAACTGTAATGAAGAAAAAGCCGGTCGGATTTTCGAAACTAATGATCTTTTTAAACCTGCAGCTTACACGACTTGCATGCATGATTAATTGAATTTGATATACCTACTAATGTAAAAATTGTTTATCTTTTTTTATGATTTTGCCAAATTTTGATTATGCGGTCAACAACATGTCATAAAGTGTTGAAAAAGACTAGACTGAAAAGTTATAAAGACGGCTCTACATACTATCTTCGATTCTTATTTTTTGTAGCTTCGGGGAAATATATATATTTTTTAAATAATGCTGAGTTTGTTTATTCAAAGCACAGTGAGTATACATTATTTGCAAAGGGTAAATATATGAATTTTTTTATAATATTATAAAAAAATATATTATTAGAATATCTTGGGACATCTTGGGGACATCCTTGGCATATCGTGCATTTTAAATATGGGACATCGTAAGAATATCCTGGGATATCCCGGACTTTAAAAATTGGGACATTAATGGGATATCCTCAGCATATTCTGAGATATCTTTGGGACATTCCAAGGATATTGAGATTTCCGCCCCGTAGGATATCATTCGTGATGTCTCTGGAATCTCCTGGGATATGCCTGCGATATCGTGGGAGATAAATGGGATATTCCACCGATATCCCTTGCTGTGAGGGTATCTCTGTTGGTTAAAATTTTTACTGTTTGATTGACGATTCAACTATTTTAATGAAAATTTGTTTTTTTTTTCAATGAAAATTAATTTTTCCAACTGGATATTCAAGTAATCCATTTTTTTGGCTGAAAATTGGTCATTTTTAGCTTTTTTGTTGAAAATTCATCTTTTCTGGTTGAATTCAACTGTAATTTGTTCATAATTCATTTTCTTGTTTGATTGAAAATTTAACTATTTTGTTGAAAATTCTTTTTTTATGTAATTTTTTTACTTAAAATTTAACTATTCCACTTTTTGTTAAAAATGGTTCTTTTTTAGTTAAGAATTCATGAGTTCCCGGAAGCTGGAATTGCAGCATTGTCATATCGATATGGGCACTATTATTATTATTATTATTATTATTAGTAGGCGTGACTTGCTCGGTTGGAGAGTAGTGAAATAGGTATATAGGTATGGGGTAGATCGGTATATGGGTATATGGTAGATGGGTATATAGGTGTTAGGTATAGATGTTTTAGATTGATCTGGAGTTCTCGTGTTATTTATATAAATGACACGTTTACTCCGCAACACTGCTCCGACCCAGGTTGCTGATCAATCTCTCTAGCGATCACCCCAAGTGAGGAGCCTCACAAAATTGTTATGTATGGTTCCTCACTTGGGCCCAGTAGTATCCAAGGTCTTTCTTTCAGGCATCATTCACTCTATTGTCACTCTGTTTATAAACTATTTGTCGCCACACATTTCTGTCCTGGCATACTACTCTAGCTTCATTCACGTCCATGCATTTTTTCATGCAGGCTCTTGTATTTCTATGGCTTCTTATGTCTCTTCGTATTAGTGTCTCATTCACAGATTCTAACCATTCTTTCAGCGGTCTACCTCTGGGCATTCTGCCATTTACTTTACCTTTATACACTTGCTTGGTCAGTCGTTCATCTTTCGTTCTTTCAAGATGTCCGAACCATCTTAGCTGATTTCTTTCCCATATGTCAACTAGTGTCTCCCCTGTACCACATTCTTTGAGGATTGTCTCGTTTCGTACTTTGTCCATCAGTGTTTTCCCGCATATTATGCGCAGAGGTTTCATGCCGATCGCGTTGATTTTACTCCTCTCCTTTTCTTGACAGGTCCATGTCTCGCTACCGTATAGTACAGTCGGTACGAAAATAGAGTTATGTATGGCCATTTTAGCTTTTTTTTTATATGTTTTCATTTCTAAAAATTGGCCCTGCTCTACCGCTAACCATCTTTCCCTTATTTATGCGCCTAACTCCACATCTATTGTACTTTCGCTAGTGAATACCCTGGCGGACCGGCCGAACGCAAACATTACGCTACAGCGTAACGGTAAAGTAATGCTAAAGTAATGGTAAAGTAATATGGCATTATAATTAATAATGGAAACAAAATTAATATGTAAACTGTTGCAATTATAATAAAACGTTGAAATTTACGTTCAACGGTCATGCCGCAATTGCAACAAGTTGCTTTTGCAGCATTAAAAAATAAAAAAACATAGTGACCGTCATTGCAGTCGGGCCCCTGCATATTGGCAACCCGCTAACGTGGCTTTAAGTGGGTTGCCAGTCTGCAGGGACCCGACTTGAATGACAGCCACTTTGTTTTTTTCTTTTTTAACGCTGAGAAAGCAACTTGTTGCAATTACGACATGACCATTTAATGTAAATTTTAACGTTTTATTATAATTGCAACAATTTACATATTAATTTTGTTTCCTTTATTAATTATAATGCCATATTACTTTAGCATTACTTTACCATTACTTTACCGTTACGCTGTAGCGTAATGTTTGCGTTCGGCCGGTCCGCCAGGGTAGGCTACCTAGATATACGTACTTGTCAACTTGTTCTAATTTCTCATCGTTTAGGACAATGTTGCATATTGCTTTCTCACTTTTTCCCTCAAACACCATGACTTTCGTTTTATTCACGTTAATTTTGAGGTCCATGTTCTTCATGCTTGTATTAAGTTTATTCAACATTCTTTGCAAGTCTTCGACTGATTCTGCCATAACAATCTTGTCATCTGCGAAAGCCAACCCACGTACCTTGGCGGTTTCGAGATCTACACCTTTTTCATCGAAGAGGGCAGTTCTAAGACACTTATCCATGAATATGATAAATAGCCACGAGGACATAACGCATCCTTGTTTCACGCCTTTTATAATATCGAACCATTCACTCTGTTTCCCATTCACCCTTACACTCGCTTTACTACCTGTATATATTGTTTTTATTGCTTGTAGGAGCCCTCCATTTACTCCATACTCTTTAAGGACTTCCCAATTAAAGTTTAATTCTATTTACCTTGTCAAAGGCTTTTTCTAGGTCAATAAATGCACAGAAGACTTTCTTTCCTACTCTCAAACTTTTTTCTGTGACCTGTCTTAGGCTAAATATCTGATCTTCCTGGCATAAATCCACTTTGAACTTCCCATATTTTCTCTTCTGTAATTTCCATTACCCTACGGGTAAGTATTTTTGAGTATATTTTGCTTACGGTACTTAGTAGGCTGATACCTCTGTAATTACTGCAGTTGCTTTTATCTCCTTTTCTTTTGTATATTGGTACGATGCCATAATTTAGTGCTAATTTATGCTGCAGAAAAAAATGTTGTGCCCGGTAATTCTGGTCAAAAATTTTGCGCAGGAATTCAGTGCTAATCAAGTGCTGTGGATTTGTGCTATGTACAAAATTGGGGAACTTTTTTTTTATCAAAAACGTGTAGTAATGCTGGCTTCAGGTGACTTTGGTATGTGAAACTTGGAAACTATTAGTGATATCAAATTCTCCATTGCGCAGGAATTTAGTGCTAATTAAGTGCTCTGAATTTGTGCTTCCAGGACTTGAATTCATGTATTTTGTTTAAAAAATCTTCTTTTTTGGTAGAAAATTAATGTTCTTGGTGGAAAATTAATCTTTTTAGTAGAAATAGGAACTAAGGTTGAAAATTAACTTTTTGATTGACAAATCATATTTTCGGGTAGAAAATTCAACTATTTTGTAGAGAATTCTTTTTTTGGATAAAAAATTAAACAATTCATTTTCCGTTTTTTTTTCCCCGTGAATGAAAAATCTTTCATGGTTGAAAATTCATCCCTTTTGCTTGAAAGTTCAACTATTTGGTTGTAAATGCGATTGGTTTAATAATTTATTAATAATATTTATTTATTAATATTAATTTATTATTAATAAAACATTTTATTTATTTACATTAATAATAAATATATATATGCAATGCATTTCGATTTGAAACCTCAACCATTTCATATTGAATGTAATATGGCACTCGTACATTAATTTTTTTGTAAGAATTTATTCCCATATTATTCTCCTTTTCTCGTAAAAAACATTCTAGTTCCCTTGTTTTGAAATAGCGCCAAATTTAAAATACATATCCAAATTAAATAATATTAAGTGGCTAAATGTGCATCAAATTCACAGATTACAGCCAAATAATTTCTATAGAATACAAAAATATAAGTTTTTTTTTTTCTTTACAAGAATTTCCCAGTATAATTCTTTCTAAATTGTTTTCTTATTATTCATATAAAAAGTTAAACAATGGAAAAATATTAATCTGTTTCCATTTCTTCATAAATAAATAAATTGAATAAAAATATATTTATTTTTGTAACCTTAGGATTTATGTGGGTGATTGCCAAAAAGTTGACTACTTTAAGTCCCTGTTATTTTCCACTTTTCCTTTAAATAATAATTTTTTTCAAATTTTCTGAGTAAAATACAATTTCCATTGCAATTATTTAAGAATCTACTTCTCTTCTTAAAAACTAAAATTTTTCAAACTTTTAAATCTTTCATGCACTGTTAGAAAAATCTCTACTAAATTTAGTATACATGTAATGGAAGCAAGAATGCATAACCTGAAATTAAATTTAGTATACCAGCGTAGAGTAAATTTAGTATATTCATACTGAATTTAGTATACACGTATATGAAATTTAGTATACGCGTGTACTAAATTCAGTATAAATATACTAAATTTACTGTACGCTGGTATACTAAATTTAATTTCATGTTGTGCATTTTTGCTTCCATGACATGTATGCTAAATTTAGTAGAGATTTTTCTAACAGTGTGGCTGTGTCTAGTCGTCCCGAATAATTAGGGGGGTTGGGCCAATATTATTTGTGTGGCCAGTCACAGGGGTGCCTTCCCGCCCTCACCCGAAAATTCGGAATGACTAGCCAAGCTTATGAAAAATATTACACTAGTCATCCCGAATTTTGGCACGACGAGACACTGCGAAAAGAATAATCTGCAGAAATTGAATTCAAACTAAGCAGCCTGTAATTATTGAATAGAATAACGCTTAAACTTCGACATTTTTTAGTTTAAGAATAATATTTCATTCTTCTTTGAAAAACTTTTTTTTCTGAAAACATTTTTTCTGGGTCGACGTAAATTAGTTTTCGATATTAAAACTGTGCTTCTGATTTTGTGATTTCTTTGTCGTAATTTAAAGTGAAAAATGTATAGATTCTGAAATACATATTAACGAATCTTTACATTATTGACAAGTCGGTTTAGAGATTGAAATTGCGAGTCGATTGATATAAGAAAATGTAACTTGCCAGCTTTTTTTAAATAACCAAATTTTCTAATGAATATTTAGACGGCTAATTTCTTTGTTTACATGCAAAATTATCGACAAAACCTTACCTGAGATTATTCAAAAGCTCGGAATTTAAGCTATAAATCCACGGGACGAGGTCGTTTAACATCCACTGCAATGAGCAATTGCACTTAAATGGATTTCCTTGCAAATCGATTCCGTATTTTAGTTTCACTCCATCGACCATTATAATATTTGGAGACAGATTCTCCAATTTATTGTTACTTAAATCCACCTAATATAAAATCATCAGATTATCTTCTAAATTCGAAAACTGATCGAAATTATATATTGTTTTAAATAATCATATTTACTTACATAGCAGACGTTCATTTTACTGAAAGCTTTTTCGTTCACATGACTCAAATTTTCATTATTAGAAATGGTTAGATTCAAACACTTTCCTGAATTACTTTTTAAATTTGCAAATGATTCAGCACTAATGGATTCCAATTGGATAATATTCTGAACTTTCAAAGACTGCAATTGCAAATTTACAAATTTCAATTCTCTTAAAGGATTTCCACTGATAATTAGAGTTTCGAGAGCAGGAAGATTATTAAAATTCAGAGATGAAGGAATACGTAGCAAATTATTGTAGGATATATCAAGAATTTTAAGGTTCCTCATATTAATATTTGGAAAAGTTTCCAAATCATTCCCACTGACATTCAAGTGCTCGAGCTGGTGAAAATTTATCAACTCATGATTCACAGTCGAAATTTGATTATATCCCACATTTAAAATTGTAACCTCTGTTAAATTTTCTGGCAGAGTTTTAAGTAAGTTGAAGCTGATATCCAATTCTGTCAACGATTCTGGAAATATTGAGGCTGGAATTTCTTTGATTGAATTGTTGTCTATTTTGAGAGTTCTTAAATTTTGAAGCTTCAAAAAATTATCTGTCTTTAGAGAGATAATTTTATTAAATGACAAATCGAGGACTTGTAAATTTTGTGCTATTTTAAGAGATCCGTTTAGCAGAGTTTTCAAATAATTGTGAGAGAGATCCAGATGAATTAATTCTGTATGAGGACCCTCAAGAAATGTCTCCAAGGTGTCTATGATATTGTAACATAAATCGAGTCTCTGTAGAGATGGAATTTTAATTCCTTTCATTGGTGGTTCAAGTTTATTGTGGGAAAGATTCAAAATTTCCAAATTTTTCAGGGTGTTCAAAACATCCTCTTCCACTTCATTTAGAAGATTGTGAGACAGGTCCAAAATCTTCAAGTTTTTTTTAATCTTTGGTTCCTCAAATATATACAAAGGTAGAGATAGCAGATTATTTTCAGATAAGATGAGGTGAGTGATCGCATCATAGTCAGATACAAGTAGGCTAAGTTTGAAGGAGTTTCCAATTTCCTTTCCATGACAGTTGAATGTAACATTTTCACCTAAAACAGAGTAATCAATTATTGGATCTCAAAATAATAGTTTGATCGGATTTAATTATTTTCCTCTATTTCTATAGGATAACTTTTTTAAAATGTGTACATTACCTATTTGAGAACACAAACACGTGTCGCAGATATTAGAGTAAGACAAATTTATGAGAGAAATAAACATTAGAAGGGCAAAGAAATGCGAGAATACTATGATGATTGTCATTTTGATTTTACATCTGATCAATTCTTCGAGAGAACTAAAACATATGTGCAGTACTACGTACGGGTATAGTCACACTGATAGCATATCTGATAATACTCTGACACGCGGCGATTATTTTGAATTTCTGTATCTTTATCTTTTTTTACGCACTAC
Organism: Andricus quercusramuli; assembly: GCA_932178445.1. NCBI lineage: Eukaryota > Metazoa > Arthropoda > Insecta > Hymenoptera > Cynipidae > Andricus > Andricus quercusramuli. The sequence continues at coordinate 194,989 of CAKNXH010059375.1, read as the reverse complement.
GTAAATCCATGTTTGATTTTTTAAAAATAACGTCTTTAATCTTCAGGAAAAGCATAATTTTTTTCAGAATTTATTCGAGATTTTTAAAAAGAATTTACCTTTTTTTGTAATGCTGTATGTTGAAATTTATTCAGACTTTTTAAACATATTTAGGGTAACTAATAACTAGTTATGACATTAGAAAGGAGTCTAGTAAAAGATTACGAATTATTAGGAGTTGTAATTTTGAAACGCTTCCAAATTTGATTATGTTCGAATTTCAAAAAGCTCTTTGAATTTTTTTGAATTTCAGGAGACATTCTTATTAAGTTTTCAAATCTACCACAGTAAAGAAACTTTTACGAATTTACTTTGTAAATGTACAAAGCTTTGCAAATGACTGAAAAGTGTTTAGAATTCCAATTTATACACATTCAAATTGGAAAATGTTTGGAGTAATTAATTTTGAAAATGAAAGACCAGTTCCATTTCAAATCAGGCAGAGGTCCAGTTTAGTGTGTCAGGATAATTTAGTATTTGAATTAGAGGTGTGCTGTAGTTTATTCGAATTCTCAATACAAATTTAGACACGCTTAAATCATTGAATTTTTCTAAATAGAAAAAATCTAACTTTATATCAAACCGGCTTGATTTCTTTAGATTACTACAATTTTAAAAATGAAAACTACTCCTTTTTTATAAAAAAAAAATTGATCCAAAAGTCGTCAAATCTGTGAATTCTCAAAAATTGACAGAATTTTGTTTCACAATGCAGTATTTTCTGAACGAGCTTAGGTATTCGGGATACATATTCATTTTTTATTCGACGTAGGAATTCTTACTCCTTAAATTATTTAATAAAAAATTTCAAAATTGCGGCTGTTTTTTTTTAATTCTTAGAAGTAGATTTTCTGCAAACTCCCCATAATTTTTGTTTGGTTTGTAAATATAATGTGATATTTGCTGTATATTCCCTGAGTTTCGATCTTGGCAAACCACTGTTACACATTGGAAAAATTATTTTTGAAAAATCGAAATTTTGCATTTTTCTCGTAAACAACGAAAGGTGCAAGAAAACGTTTACACATCTGGAAAAGTTCTGGAAAAAATACCTTCCGTAATTTGTGATATCTTATATCTTGCACGAGAAAAAAAATATTGAGAAACAAAAATTTCCCGGCTTCACAAATGGTTCAGCGTCCATGAAACTGATAGTAACCCCTCTCCAGCTCACCTAATCATTTTGCAAGACTGTATACGGTCAGCTGTACGGATATCCTCAGCCAAACAAATATGGGAAAAATAAAAAAGGTGGGGCTTTATAAAAAATATTTTTCATTGAATTTTGAAAATATGAAAACAAGATTATCAGGAAAACACTTTTTTTATTTTTTGTAATATTTAAAAAAAAATCTGCTGAAGAAAAAAGGCATATCAGTTTTATGCGGGATAAAAGATTTTTGGGGACACATTTTTTTTAATATAATTTTTTTCTTGTAAACAATGCAAAATACTACAAGAGCAAAAGGTGTAAACTTTTATCTGAACCTTTTTTTGAACCTTTTGAGAAAATACTTTCAAAATTTTGAGAAAAACTGCCGTCATTTTGTCATTTTTTAAATATTTTTGAGATCAATATTGAAAGAGCAAGAAGTCCCACGTACAATAAAAAAAAATCCCGAATACCTACGGTCGTACGGAAAATGCTACATTTTAAAACAAAATTCTGTCCATTTTTGAAAATTCGCAGGCAATCTTCAAAGGTTTATAACAAATTAAAACTTTGATCAAACCATGAAATACGTGTCTTTATTTTCACTTTTTTTATTTTCACGTCGGAATGATGTTGCCCGATTTGAAATGGTATTGATGAAAGCTTATTCTAGAAATATAATCTGTAAGTATCCTAATTAGAATCGGATTAAAAATAAATCCACCAACTTAGTAACAAACTTTTTGTTTAATATCTGTCATTAATACACATTTACAATATACATATATATGTATATATTTATAGAACTTAATACATCGCTTTTTATCAATAAGTATTTCTTTTTTAGTCGATATAGGTAGGATAATTTGCAAATTCGGTTATGTGATCCACAAGTTTTTTGGACATTGTAAATCGGTTTTCAGATTGAGTTACGTTGCCTATTTTGGGATATGTGTTTTATGTACAGCAAAAACAATCTAACTTATAATATACCTTACCTATATATAATATACTCTAATGCACATTCCACCTTCGGTGTCCACGCAGTATCATACAGAAATTTTCAATTCTCTAGTCACGTATACCTACACGTCATTGGAACTACCTAATTTTTCTGAACAAATCATAACATCAGGTCGGAAATGATAACTTTCGATAACCAGGTACGAGTCAAAAACCCGATTTTTCCCAAAGAAAAAAAATCGCGCTATTTACGCCCCAATATAACTTATTATATATATATATATATATACACATTGCTATGAATCATACGGTATTATAAGTTAAAAGCTAGTGTCTTCATAAAGTGTATAAAACGACGAGAGTTGGTATATTATCCTTAACATCAGATTTAAAAAAATGTAAAATGCAAGTGAACCGACTTTTCACTAGAAACGCCTGTTTAGAGAGCTTCAATATGAGATAGAAAAGTTCGATTCTTATTAAAGACATTGACTAAAAGAATGTAAAAATGAAAAAAAAATCTATCAATGCCTTCCTAATAGAAATTAAATATTTGCACGTGCGTCGGTAATAATTGTTTTTAATGTTTCATGTGATTCGATGAAAAATATACTGATCACAATGTTTTGATCCCAGTTTTTTTCCTTTGCCCGAGTGAAATATTAATCACTCGCTAATGTCCATGAATTAAAAAAAAATCTTAAATTAAATTTAAACAGAATGTACACATTGAATGTTCTCGCTTATTGCGTAATCTACTTACGTAGTAAAGTTCGTTTAAAGTGCTTATTCTCGAATTTTATCGACTGCCGCATAAAAGTAAGACAATTGCTTTAGATTAATTATAAACTCCATTAACGAAAACAAGAGTCTGGTCTCCTCTCTGTATTTCATTATTCAGCAATACTTCTAGTAACGACAGAAGTCATCATATTTTTATAGGCATTTTGAGTCCGGCGATGAATTTGATTCCAGATTTTTTTAAAGGAAATTATCATTGTCTTCATTGAATTGTACTGATGACTATAACAGTTTTTTTGTAAGTTAGAAAGGTTTTGCCATATCAAAGATTTTTTATTTTAAGACTTTCAAATTTTCAGTATGCTGAAATTTTAATATAAAAAACTTTACGGCTTTCGAATTTTCAATTCCATAAAAAATCGAAAATTACTATTTTTACAGCATTTAAAATTGAAACAAATTTCTAGTTGCAAGTTAATATGCATACAGATTTTCTTTGGCCCAAGCTTTTATACAGTTGCAAAGAATAACTTTGCTTACTGTAAGCATTTAATTTTCAAGCTTTCTTTAGATGCTTTCCATATTTGTAGACTTTCGAATCAGCCTTTCTTTCAAATTTGGAATTTTTTCAATTTAAAGGGTTTTTAATTCAATTGACATTTAATTTTAGGCATTTTAATAATTCTAAAGTTTTAAAATTTGCACGTCTTTCAGAATTCAAAACTTATATTGTTTAAAAAATTGAATTTCTGAAAATTAAATTTTTGCAACTTTTAAATTGAAAACCTTTTCCATATGCCATTTATTTTCATTAACATTGTTGGTGCCTTTTCACTTATTGAAGCTTTTGGTTTTATATGGTTTCCCAAATTGAAATGCATATATTATTCAAATTGAAAAAGCTAATTATTTACTCAAAATGAAGCCTGGATGATTTTAAATTCAAAATTTTTATTAAGTTTTAAATCTGAATGTTTTACTTCAACTCTTACTTTTCATTCCGAAGCTATACCAATGAAGCTTATTAAAAAAATTATAAATGTGTTACCATTGTCAAAAAAACTACAAGGTAATTTCGTCTACCAACTTCAGAAATTTCTATACAATTTGATATAATAATATATTTTTTCAAAGGACATTCGCAAGAAATATCGAAAGTCAATTATTTATCGTCAATTTGACAAACTTCAATACAAACAGAAAACATTTTATAAGATTTTTAGTTTGAAATTCTTTCAAAAAGCTTTACTTTTTATCAAAACGAAATAAATTTTGAAATATAAAGGAAACCATACTCACATTATTGTTTAATAAACATTAATAGATTAAAAATTGCAAGATATTGCTTGCAAAATCTTAGTCTTTACACACCTTTATAAAAAAACTCCTTTCCTGGCTCAGGCTCAAGACCCCGATCCCCAAATTTTTCTGAAAATGTCCCCATATTTAAAGCTTTTGGTAGTTAAATACCAAAGTTTAATGCACACACATAATGGGTGATTCGATTCTATAACAAATTCCGCAAATCTCAGAGAGAATACCAGACCAAAATCTAGAATAGCCTCTAACAAAAATGCCGTGATGTGATAATTTCCACATAAAAGAGTCAACAAGAGATCATTGCAACCGGCGAAGAATCTCAAAAAATGAAGCTCCTATTTTGTTTATAAGCAGTCTTCACTTGCACAAACATGCACTCAAACCGATCTCGCCGGCTAGAGCCAGGACGACCTGTGATGATGAGGTGGTGGTTGGAGAGCGTAGAGAGAATGCAGATACTGTTGAAATGGATCCACCCCAAGATTTGGTCCATGTGGTGTAACATAGGTTGGCACCGACGGTCCATAAGCAGCAGATCTCTGTGCATGAAGGAATGGATGGGCTGGATAATTCCTAGGCAGTTGATTAGTCAATTTATTACAAGCCTGTTGATTCGCATCAGTGACAGGAGTCGCTTGTTGTTGTTGCTGTTGTTGTTGTTGCTGTTGTTGTTGCTGCTGTTGTTGTTGCTGCTGCCTAAAAGCCATGCTATAATAGCTATTAGGATTCCGGAACTCGTCAAGGAAAACATAAGCAGCGGCGGCGGCAGATGCATCCTTCTCATAAAAAGACGAACTGTTAGCTGCACCAGCAGTCGAGGCAAAGTTAAAAGCACTCCCACCCGGTGGAGCAATTCCTGGATTTTTCAAACCGAGAGAATCCGGAGCTCCAGAGTATTGTGGAAAACTAGGAATTCCAGTGCTACCTTGCGCTTGTTCCAGATTGACTGCAGCGGCCTGTTTGCTCTTCCTGCCCTTCTTTGTTTTAGTCGTTGGTGTAGGAGCGACAGTCGTTGTTGGCTCGCGTCGCGACATGGAAAGCATCCCCTGGGAGTTCTTCGCTGCAGCATTCTGCAGACTCTGAAGAAGATTCAAATCTAATTCAGGATTTCCGGAGGTAGAACCTCGGGCATAGGCAAGAGGGTCAGGTTTCGTTGGAGGTCGAGGAATCGTGAGGAGTTGCTGTTGTTCTTTGGTGGTGCGACCAACTAGTCCTAGTCCCAGTCTCGCATAGGCAGGATTCGAGGCCACTGTGTCAGCCAGGGTGCCGACGTAGGCACTGTCAAACTGACTCACGGAGGCAGCCTCGGATTGCGAAAGGGCCATCATTGCATCAAAGCTAAATTGCTCTTGACTTGATCGAGATTCCTGGGAAAGACCTCGAGAAGAGTCGCTCGACGTGGGCTCGTTGTACATCCTCTTCTTTACTGGAGCTAGGTTATTGCTAGGGTTCGAAACCCCACCTTTTGCAGAACCTGCGACTCCACTTGTGTCGAAGTAGTGCGTACTTGGGTACATCGGTCTGTGGGAAGCATTCGTCATCGGATAAGGTGGGGCTTGAAAGCCAGTTTGGTAAAGCGCCTCGTGAGACAGATTCTGTTGAAAACTGAGAAGCTGCTGATCTTGAGATTGAACAGATCTTTGTTGAACAATCTGCTGTTCCTGGTTGACGCCAGGCGCAGGCCTATGGATTTCTGCACTCTGTCCTGTGACTCTCTCACTATGAGAGAAATTATTGGCGTAGGTAGAGGAATACTGACTTGGTTGGAAGTTTTGATGGTTCAATCCCAAGGCTGACTCTTGAGGGAAGGCTCGCTGCTGCTCCTGAGGCTTCTCTTCCGACTTGAGATAATCAGATCTTCTATCAGTCTCTGGTAAAGAAGTCGAAGTTTGCAGATATGCCTGACTTTGTTTGAAGTTCGGTGCATAGGTACTCGAGGTTCGACTGTAGTCTTCGGTGTTCTTGATCGGTGGGTTGAAACTCGCATTCGGCTGGGGAGAAGGTTGCGAGTAATTCGAATTCGTACTCTGAACTGGAGCTTGCGGACTCGGATGCGAGTAACTCCGAGGCGAAGGTTGCGAATAATTCGTGGGAGCTTGAGGAGAGGGTTGAGAGTAATTTGGTGGTGGTTGTTGTGGCGAGGGTTGCGAGTAGGTCGGCTGTTGGGGTGAAGGTTGAGAATATGTAGCGTTTTGTGGCGAAGGTTGAGAGTAAGCCGCTTGCGGTGAGGGTTGAGAGTAAGCCGCATTTTGAGGTGAAGGTTGCGAATAGTTAGCTGGAGGTTGCGGCGAACGCTTAGAAAAGTTCTGCTGAGGCGAGGGTTGAGAGTAGTTTCGAGATTGGGGAGATGGTTGAGAGTAAGTACTCTGCGCTTGAGGTGAGGTTTGAGGATAACTCGGTGGAGGTTGGGGCGAAGGTTGGGAGAAAGTAGCGGGGGGTTGGGGCGATGGTTGGGAAAAATTAGCTGTAGGTTGAGGAGAAGGTTGAGAATAATTCGCTGCAGGTTGCGGTGAAGGTTGAGAATAATTCGCTGGAGGCTGAGGAGATGGTTGAGAATAATTCACTGGAGGTTGAGGAGAAGGTTGAGAATAATTCGCTGGAGGTTGAGGAGAAGGTTGAGAATAATTCGCAGGTGGTTGAGGAGAGACTTGGGAATAATTGGGAGTCTGGGGAGTTGATGGTTGAGAGTAAGGAGAGTGTTGCTGCTGAGGGGAAGGTTGAGAATAGGTGGGAAGAGGTTGGGGTGAAGGTTGAGAGTAGGGGGAATGTTGTTGCTGAGGAGACGGTTGTGAATAATTAACAGTTTGTGGGGATGGTTGGGAATAATTCGAGGCAGGTTGTTGAGGAGAGGGTTGAGAATATCCGGGAGTTGGTGGTTGTTGTGGAGAAGGTTGGGAATAATTGGAAGGTGGAGCTTGTGGTGAGGGTTGAGGATAGGGCGAGTGTAAGGACTGCGGAGATTGTTGTGGATAAACGGGTGATTGATTTTGAGGAAAGGGTGTATTCTGAGGAGAATTTTGAGGGAAAGGGTTTTGAGAGGATGGTTGTGGGAATGAAGGAGACAATTGTCGGAATGGTTCGCCGGGACTAGCTTGTGGCGAGGCTTTTTGAAAATTCTGATGATTGTTTTGAGAGTAGAGGGGAGATTGTTCGAAGGCTGCAGAGGATGGATAAGCTGGGGATAATGGATGATTTTGAGGAGATGGAGTGGGCGGAAGTTGAGCACTGTATCTGGGAGGAGTAGCGTAAAACGGACTGTTGTAGGGACTACTTCCAGTAGATAATGCATCTTGATAAAATCCTGCGCCTCTGATCGGTGGTTCGTTTGCGGCTATTAGAATTTGTGGATTCTGGGGCGAACGAACTGATCGAGCAGGTGGTGATTCTTGAGAGAAACTTGAAACAGACTCGCTTACACTGCTGCCACCGGTACTCACACGCCTTTGTCTGGGGGGAACTAATTCTGGTACTTCAGTTTCTTTCTTGGGATTAACTGGTGCCTCTTCTACCTCCTCGTCCTTTTTCTTCGACTTGGGGGCTCCAAAGGCTTTAAACCAGGCACTGAGATTTGGCGTGGCAGATTTTGGTTTTTGTGAGTCCTCCGTGGAAGGTTGATTTTCTTTGAGTTCTTCAGTAGCTGTAGATGTTGGTGAGAGTTCTTTACCTTTTTCTTCGTTTACGGTTGAAGATGGCACAGACGAGCCATTGAGATTATCGTCTTCGTCATCCTCGTTCGATAAATTAGGATTGGGTGACGAAACTAAATTCTTACAGAAGGACTGCATTGAATCTGCATTTTTGAGAACTGATCCCAGGCTTAACTTTGGTTCGTCTTTCGGTTCTCGTTTTGGTTTATCTGTGTCAGTCGTTGTTTGATGAACGATCGTATCGCTTATGCTTCCACTTGGCAAATTAAGAGGCTTCTTTAGCAATAAGTTGCCTTTGCTTTTGCCTGGCTGCAAACGATCGATAGTCCGTTGAACCTTTTTTGGCCTGGAAGGTGGGTGAGATCCAAAGAGTTTCATCGAATTTGGTCGCTTCCGCGATGCATCAAGTTTTGCACTTGATCGAGCGGAATCACTGGTCGAAGGATGGAGTACCGGCGAGTCGCTGCCTGAAGAAAATTCAGACAAGCGCGGTGCATCGTCTAGCCACTTGTTGATATCCTGTAGAGAAAGGTGTTATGTATAAATAAAATATTTCTAAGACATATAATATGTGTATTAACTAAATATGAACAAGAATTGATCAACTTACGTTAAGTGTTTGCTCGGTGGCTTGATTCAATGCTTGAATCGCAGGACTCTCCTCTCGCTTCTTGCCATGTTTGGCTTGTGATGTTTTGATTTTCTTCGGCTCACTTACTTCCGGTTCTTGCAACTTGGTGCTGCTCCCGGGCGATTTTTCCTCTTTCGTAATTTTTTTGGATTTTCCTCGCTTCAAGCTTACTTTATCACTATCATGAAGCGTACTACCATTAGAAGGCACTTTTTTTGTAGACGCACTCAAGCTACCGTCTTTAGATTTCTTTTGTTTTTCTCGATCCAGCCTTAATTTTTCTTCCCTGCGTCTTTCACTGATTCTATCTTTTAAGCTATCCAAACAATTCACATCCTCCAAATCCTTATCGTTCACCAGGGACGTAAGTTTCTTTCCAATAGTTTCCATTTTTTCAGGACTCCGCTCAACCTTATCTCTCGATTCGGATTCATTTTTCAACTCGCCGTTCTTCAACCGCTCTTCACTTTTCTTCTTTTTCTCTCTTTCTTTGGTTCTACTCTTTTCCACTGGGTTTTCATCGCTCTCATAGACAGGCTCTGCCGCTTTCTTATCCTTTTTGCGATTCTTCTTTCCTTTCGAAGACGGAGACATATAATCAACATCATCTATCGGTTTAACTTTCGCTGGAGATAAACCTCTTTTCTGCTTAGCCTTCTTCATTCTCTCTACCAAAGACTCTGAATCTTTAGTATCTTGCTTCTCGATTTTCCTGCTTTTGCTCTTTGGAATATCAATATCATAGTCTTCCTCAAAATCCTCTTTCCTCTTCCTATTTTCTTTCGACTCCTTGGATTCCTTCGTATCTTTGGCATGCTTCTCATGCCGAAGTTCCCTTCCACTTTTCCTGCTACTTTTCTTCGCATCTTCAAACTTCTCCTCTTTAGACGATACTTTCTTATTTTTTGACACTAATTTATCTACTTCTGTATGCTTTTTACGCTTGGACTTTATCACACTAACATCAGATATTGCACCATCGCTCTCAACTTCCTTCTCATCCTCCTCTTCTTCCTGTTCAACCTTCACTTCCTTCTTCCGTTTTGATTTCTTCTTGACCTTTTTACTTTTCACAACATCAGAATCCAATTCCTCCTTCGAGGAGTCTTCTTTATAATTCTTCTGCTTCGCTCGTTTACTGAATTTACCTGACTTAGATTTCTTACTCGACTTACGAGAACGCTTTCGTTGATTGCGTTCCGGAGAGGGGGATGAAACTGCCTTTTGGGGATAAGCAGGTGAAGCAGTTGGCAGTGACACATGCGACGACGAATCTTCTTCGCTTGATGGTTCGGAGTCTAGATATCGGTCCATAGCCCTTTCAAAAACTTCTTTGAGAACGACCGCCATTTCTGTGTACTCTGTAAAATCACATAAATATTATGAATAAAGCCATGTTGGTTTGTTGACAGATTCCTATTGATTTAATAAAATATCTCTTACCGTTCTCGGAACCATTGTATTGCCTACAGTTGTCTACGATAAGTCGAAAATCTTTCTTAAACTGGTTTAAGCTTTTGTAAGAACCATTTTCGAGCTTCTCTTCCATTTTACTCAAATCCATCGGCTTTCGAACGACGCTGTAATACCTGCAGTGAACGGTCAATTTAGAATGTAATGTAATTATCAACATTACGAATGTGGAGATGATTTAAGAACGAAAATTAATACAAACCTCGGAGCATATTCCTCGTCGACAGGATCGATAAAGGGCCAGGCATCATCATGATCTTTGACACTCTCAAGAACTTTATGCATCCCCACACGTCGTTCCTCTTCCTCTATTCCAAATGGAATGTGACTATAACCATATCCATATCCCGAAGAAGAGTAACTACCACTAGCTCGTGCACCTCCTTTATTGTGTTCCAAGTTAACAATCGGGTCGCTCGTTTCAATCACAATTTGTCCAACCGCAGAAGCCAAGGAATTATTAGTCTGCCTTCCCTTTTTCTGAACAGGTGGTGTGATTGGCTTCGGCGTTTCTTCTTCTGTGTCTGCATTTTTTGACGATTGACTCCCACTCTTTTTTGCCCCCTTATTTGCTTTCGTTTTGATTTTGGTTCTACCCATAGCTGATTCTGTTTCAGGGTCAGGTTCGTGGCTGCGGAGAACTCGAGAGTTACTGCGCTGTAAAAGTTTACGCCTCTGTTGTTTCTCTTTCAGATCGAAGAGTTTAGGTATTTCAGGGATGAAGTCTTCCGAAAGGGTACGGTAAAGTTTCTGCTCCGTATCGTGTTCCTGTAAACGAATGCTGTGTTATTTAGTGAACGTCAATTATAAGGGAGAAATTGGGTAAATTAGGAAAGAGAGATTCTCACGGAGTCTTTAAACTTATCGACTAATCGACTCCAGTCCTGCTGTGTGAAGCAGACAACTTGCCAAATGCTTTCCCGATCTTCTTGATCGTAGACTAAGCTATCTTCCTCCTTCGTCTCCTCTTCCTCCTCTTCCTCTTTATCCACTCTGTTCCGTCTTCTTTTGCGCTTTTTATCCTTTGGCTTACCTTTCGATTTCTGAGAGGATGGATTAGAATTATTGACGTAATCCTCCCTGTACAATCGAGTGCCGTAGAAATACCAGTAGGCAGAGTTCTTACGATCATGACCTAATGGTTCCACTCGTAAACTATCAGAGTCCAAGTTACTCAGGGACTGCTCCTGGAAAAATTTACGAATTAAGATTAGCTGATATAAATTTAAGGAAGTGTGCACATTCAGTTCGTTAAAAATTCAGACTTCCAGTGCACCCTCGGAAAGAAATTAATTACGTACTACGTCTTCAGCGTCGAGTCTGAAGTCACAAAGCGCTCGCAGAATCTCAACCTTTTGACGAAGTGGCAACAGCTCAAAATCTACATCCGTATTAAAAGGATTCTCGCACTTGTATTCCTGCAAAGTAACAGGGTTAAAAAACAAATTAGAAATGCCAATTATATTCAAATATTGAACAAAAGACAATTAAGAGCAAATAGTAAAATTACCTGACACTTCTTGCGGAAGAGTCGGCGTAGAAACATCTGATAGTTAAAGGTGGAGATATCATTTCGAGTATCGTTTGGCAAACAGCCTTCCAGCAGTCTTACAATGAGTTCCTGCAAAAGATGACCCTCCGTGCCACTATCAGATAATAGTGCTTCTTCCAAGTCCTAAAATCATTTTTTCACATTTTAATCATAAATTGAATTGCTCATGATTTCTACCGATAGCGATCGGGAAAGAAAGTGGACGTTATAAGCCAGACTTTTTATTTATTCATTTATTTTTTATTTGCGAAAGCGAATAAATGCCGCTTGAGGGTAGATGCAAGGCCGTGCCTACTGTACGAGATAGCGTCTGTTTTAGAGACTTTAGGTAGTTTAGGTACCTCGATATCAAAGTCCAGAAGATTGAAGGCGTCTCTAAATAAGGAGCAGAAGTGCGCTATACTCGGCACCTCCCACCACGATTGAATGTCTACAAACATAAGTGCACCATTCTTAGGGGTTCTTTTCTCGCTTAGTTTTACAATCAGATTAGAAGACAGGTGTGATCGATTCTATTGGGTTGGCACGACTTTCTTCAAATTTACTTTTCTTTCAACCAGCAGCTCTTTGGTTTTTACAAGAGCTGGAAATGTAAGTTTGAACATTTCTTATGGGGAGAGACACTTTCAAAGTTAAAATTCGATGGGAAAGATGATACTCTTAATTGAAACCCAACTCTCCATTCTCGAAATTTTAGTGTTTCACCATATAAGTTCACAAATTAAAGCTTCAATGAATATTAAATATTGCAACATTAATTACTATTTTATCAGGAAAACCCTTAGTTATTCCAACTTCTCTTATACTATTTTATTTATTAATTGCGTTGTTATACATTTTGCAGATAATTCCCACGAAATTTTTCAACGTGAATATTCAATATCAATTGTAAATTAAATGAAAACCTCACCAAATACAAACGGACTTATGAACAGGAATGATTCAAGAATTACGATTACGTAAAGAAAATCGCCCCACGTTAAACAATTTTCAGGCATAATAAATTTTGAAGGTCAAGTATTACAAGTTTTATTTAAAAATTCAAATATAATTTCAAGCTTTTAATTAAGCTTAAAAGTAATATCGCTTAACTGACTATATAATGAACCCAATTATTTTAGAGCATACGGTGATACAGGAGAACATTCAATGAACGAACCTAACTAATCAGATATTAATTATAAGTAAATAGAAATTTTATGTTGATAAAATTAGTACGTTAATTTCAAAATGTTAGAAAGGGACTTGAATTAATTTAAAAACACATACATCTTTATAATAATTTTTTTGTTAGTTTTCCGAATTATAAAAGAGTGTCACGGCATAACCACGCAGGATAAAGTCGGGTAGCTCCGGCCACATATGGTGTTGAATACATAGGGCTCTCTACTGTAATAAATCAACGCATTTTTTATCATATAATTATCGCGAAACGCCAATTTACGATCATTGATTCATATATTTCATCAGCTTAAAAGAAAATCTATTTATCAAGATTTTGCGAGATTTGGCCTATAAAAAATAAGATTTCTATCTCTTTTTAAACTGCTTTTTGTTTGGATACATATATGAAGTTTTGGGTTATATGACCTGTAATTTTATTTATTAATTTCACGCATTTTCATAGTTATTGTGACTTTTCTTGTGCAGTGGTCGGAACTACCCGACACTATTTTTTTAAAACCTCTTTTAGGCCTAATTTCAATCACGTTATTTTCTTCTGAAACAATTTTATTTCTTATGTAAGTGGCCGGTACTACCCGACTCTCCTGCAGGTTTCAATTTAATTTAAATTTGAATATATATTAAGTCCATGCATTGACTAATTGTTTGATCTACCCAATTAATTATACAGCATGAATATAAATTCTGTACCATGTAATTGTTTATTTATGCTACGCCAACAGCCGAGTTCATAAAAACGGTGAAACACATAGTGTATGTAATTTATTTAGCTGAATCGAATGGCCCTATTAGTTTTTCCGTATCTCGTATTTTTAAAGAAGTTGTTTGGGCAAAAATATTTCAAATAATTCAAAAATATATAAATAATGAACCATCTCTTAGTTTTTGCGCTATTACTTTTCCAATGATTTTATGACAACATAATTTTTTAAATGTTTTTAAAAATTGAAAAAATGTATGAAAAATCCAATTTTATTTCATATTAACAATTTCATCAAATTATTTTTTTAATTTTAAGTTTGATTCGCAATGGTGTTAAAGCGATGTTTTTTGTCTGGGTAATATAAGTTTATAAATAATATATGAAGATGGTACAAAATTGACATACTTCAGACCAAAAGTAGATTAAGATCTTAAAAGTCCTTTATTTTCTACTGCCAACGTTTCGAAAACTTGTGTTGTTTTCCTCTTCAGGACGTATATTAAATTTCAAAGTTCGTCATCTTAGTCATTATTATAAAATCCTCTTCCTCATCTTATCACTGTTGGAGCTTCATTTTTTACAAGAAATTTTGTGTAATTCTTT
>CAKNXH010059375.1:163202-175979 GCA_932178445.1 Andricus quercusramuli | reverse complement strand
AAAGAATTACACAAAATTTCTTGTAAAAAATGAAGCTCCAACAGTGATAAGATGAGGAAGAGGATTTTATAATAATGACTAAGATGACGAACTTTGAAATTTAATATTCGTCCTGAAGAGGAAAACAACACAAGTTTTCGAAACGTTGGCAGTAGAAAATAAAGGACTTTTAAGATCTTAATCTACTTTTGGTCTGAAGTATGTCAATTTTTTACCATCTTCATATATTATTTATAATTTCAAGTTTTCATTTGTCTCGTAATGTATTTCTAGTATTTCACTGACATATTTTAAGTTAATTAGAGTGCAGAAAATCAATTTAAAAAATCAAATTTTCTTCATGGCACTTTTATGGTTATCCATAAACTCTTGAAACGATACTTTCTCATTTTTGCTTTTTTAAATTATTCAAATTTTTAAAACGATTTTTGCTTTTCTGAAATATTTTTTATTTGGCACTCACATCGTTGTGCCGGACAACCCTTTGAATTAAAATTTGCATTATAAGAAAAACCGTATTTCTGTATTTAAATATTAAACTTTGATCATTCCGTAGCTGTCTATATTATTTATGATAATGATTTTTATTACCGCTTTTATAAATTGTATTATAAATTTAGAAACAATTTGATAAATCGACTTTTCTTAACAAAACATTGCGATAGAAAATTATAATATGAAAATAAATATTTTGTACATTGTCACCAAATGATCTTAAATTGAACTTCAGTTAGTTTGAAATAATTACAATAACCATTTTCCTAAGTGATATTGAATTACATATGGGAATCTAAAATCTAAAAAATTAAATCATGAAACCAAATTGAATAGATTGATTTGAAACGAATATTCCAAATTCAACACTGCAAAACTTTTTTACTATCTAATAAAGAATTACAAATTATTTTCTCCAAGTAAAAATATAAGTTCTGTTGGAAAGCAAATTTTTCGGATAATTTGATTTGATTAAAATGGAGCTACAATTAGAGGAAATATACAAACATTGAAAACTTGTAAGCATGTGATACACATTTTTTTAAATTGCCCATTTAATGTTCTTTAATGTTCAATTGAAAAAATGCTGATTATTACTATTACTATTATTATCATTATTATTAATAAATCTAACATTTACAACGCGTTAAATACTTGTCATTTGTAACCATAATGTATTAACTGGACAGAAAATTCAATTTAGATTAATTTCGAACTACATATAATATTATTATAATTAACCTTCTTGAAAGTTTTAACAAAAAATTACAGAGATCATTTTAAAAAATTCAAGATTTAAGTTCTATTCAGAGAGAAATGTCTCTGATCGAGTTAATATCAGTTTTTTTAATTCGTCCATCATTTAATAGTATTAAAAGAAATCAGTATCAAATAAGTAAAACTGTAATTTTTCACAAATATTTTGTTCCAACTTTATGGTTTATAAAGCTTTGACTTGAGAGGGTGTTTATTATTCACTTTATGAAATTGGAATTTGGAGTTGCGGTTTCAAAAAGCTTATTATTTACAAAAAATGAAGACCACATTTTTAGGATGTGACGTGATCTAAAAAATGTTACAACACTCCATGGATTAACAAAAAAGACATTCTATCGAGAAAAAATAATTTTTTTACATCTTTTTCGATGAACAAGTTTTAGTAGTGATTTATTCTATATAAGAATTTTTATCTTATGCTTCTATTCGACATTTTCTTGAGAGAAATATGAACATCCAACCATAGAGGCTGTAAAATAATTAGGATAAATTAAAAAATGCCGATCCAATATCGATCATTAAAAATTCTTAACTATGAACGAGGGATGAATAACTTTTGTAATCGGTACACATAAATAATTGAATACCGCTGAAAATACTTTAATTTGAGAAGCTTTCAAGCCAATCAGAAGTGGTCAGTCTCAAAATGAAATTCTTCAATTCTTAATCCTACCAAATTTCAAACTCTTAACTTTTTCAAAGCTTGTAATTATGAAATTTCAAATTTTGAACTCTTTAAATTTAAAATTATTTGGTTTAAATAATTCAAATTGAAATTTTATATTGTTATTCTCGATTAAGTTCAATTTAGTTCAAATAAACGAAATAGTTATTCGCGACTGAAATTTACATATAGATGTTGTTCCATCTAGCAATTAAAATAAAATGATCTTAAAAACACTGTCATTTTCTTTGTAAACAAACCAATATTTTAAGAGGAATTGAATTAACAAGAAATCGAATATATATTTCTCTCATGTGCCTTATTTTATAGGAACTAAAAAAACTCATATGCGAAATTTCTCGTACACCAGCGAAATCTGATTTTATGGTTAAAAAATATTTTTTAATAGGTGCATACATATGATAACAAAATAATTCATAACTCTGCCATTCTTTATTCGATATCAAATTTTTTTCTCAAGTGAAATAACGCCCTTTATGAGCATAAATTGTTCATTTTATCACAGTAAAAAATCACGAAGCTACAATCAAAACTATTTCGAAGTGTCTCATTTTTTTCGATTTTGTCAACTTGAACAAAAATTTAATGACATTCTTTGAAATACAATAATTTTTTTACTGTCGAAATATTGAAAGTGCGTTAAATTACGCATGTAATGAGCTTTTTTTTATCAGAATTGGTTTTAATTTGACTGAGTGTATTTTTCAACTTGCAAACGAAAAAAATTAAAATTGAAAATCGATACAATCTAATTCAAAATAAAAGTTGCATTAAATTCAAGACTTTCGGGAAATTATATATTATAAGTTTTTTTTTTCAAAGTAGAAGGTGATTACAAGATAAACTCAATCTTTTTATTAAAAAACCAACCTTACAAAAAAAAAAATTATTTTTTCAAACTTGGAAATCTTTTCGAAAAAAATACTCACTATTTATTTTCCACTCTCAATTTCACGTTTTCAAAATAATTTTTTTTTTTTAATGTCAACGTAAAATTATTGAACTTTGAAGGCCCATAACCTTTTTAAATAGTTAGAGGTAAACATTTTCGATTTCTTAAAATTTAGGTGCTTTAAACTTATTAAATTTTTTTTTTTACTTTGAACCGGATAAATTCACTTGTAATGACCGGCAATCGTAATCGCGTTTAATCGATGCGCTCCGAAATTCGAAGTTATGTACCCCTCGTATCAGAAAGACAAATTTGAAATTAGTCATGACTTCATCGCCACCTTTATTAAGGCAAAGTGTCTAGGGCGCACCAAAAATATTTAATCGAAGCTCACCAAATTGCAATGAACCTAGGCACGGCCTCATTAAAAAATTATTTCGGTAGAGAAAAATATTTACGATTTTATTAGTAAGTTTAAGCAGTTTCTAATTGCTGGTGACTATAAAATGATGACTAATTTCAGCCTCTTCCAGAAAATCTTACAATTATAAATATTGTTTATCTCATAAACCATGCCTTCAAAATCGTTGATCGTCTAACCTGAGTCTCAATTGAAACAAAAAATTGCATTATAAAACTTTTGGAGTACTTATAGAGTCGTGAAGATAAATATAAATAGCTCAATAGTTGTTTGGAAAAAAGAAGATAATGGTCATTCTATTAATTGAACGACTTGATAAAAATAACAATAATGATTGAAATATAAAAAATGAGTACTTTGAACCTGCAAAAATGCGATTGAGGGAAGAAGGTGAAAAGCACAATAAGTAAAAAACTCACCTAGAATACCGATGAAAGTGGGAAACATAACCCGTCCTGTGGCGGGCAAGGGAGTCGAAGTAGGCGAGGAGTCTCGCCGGCGGAGGGTGGCTCGAGAAACCCGCGACAGGTGCGTCAGGTTACATGGGAGGAGTTTAGGAGGGACTAAATCACAGTCGGGAGGTCATCCAGGCTCGTCTCCGGGGAATTTGGACCTGGGTCTTCTTTCGCGAGTTTTCTGAGTCCCAGGTAGGGTTCGACGACTTCTCAAAACACCGGGATGCTTGGCCAAAGCGCACGACGTCCTAGGTCCCGATCACGACGAATTAGCGCGTCGCAGTTCGACATAGCTCGCCCACCAAAATTGTACACACTAATCAAATAACTTGCTCTCGGCACTCGGGCATGCAGCACCTCCTGGCACACGTTCTCAGCGGTAATGCCTATTTATTTTGGCACAACAGCAACACTCAGCTAAGGGTTTCGACCTATGCGCGCGACTCCCGCAACCATTCTAATCAGAAAACACTCCCGGGTCAAAACAACCACCAGCTTCCACCTCCGTGAAATATCAGCGAGAGCGTCGACAACCAGATACTTTCTGAAGCCAGGGCCTTTGGATAACTTCGGAGAGCCTCTTACAGATTTACGGAACATTCACCAGGTCCAGAGTCACACTCCGTTTCCGAGCATTCACTACGCGGGCGGATAGACGTACACGCAAACACAATAAAAGACGCACTTATATTACACAAATCAAGTGTTGTTCACTACAGTCGGGCGCGGACTGTGTGCACTGGACAGCGACTACAGAGTACAGATGCGGGCGTAAAACCCAGGACTAGAGAAAGCGTCGAAGATGCTGCACGAAAACGACTTTTGAAACTTCCCTAGAGTCTCGTCAGACTGCGCTGACAGATTTGAATTTTTTGACTTTGGGATCATTTCTGACCTGAAAATGAGAGAAGTTTGTCAAAATATAGAATGTGTGAAAAAAGAATATTCTATTTTACAAGACTTCCTCTTCAAACATCCATTTTCGACTGAAAAAAAACAACACTTTTCGTCAAGTTTACAAACTTAACCTAAAACTAGCCTGTCTCATTTGAAATCTTTCTTCGCTCCACTAATCCTTATTTTATATTAATTTCTTCAAAAATCTTAATCCTGATAAATCTCACAAATTAACTTTTTATTGCATTCTCTGTTTAAAATAATAAATTCTATTAACACCCACGACCCCCAAGACTTTCTCCATGAAAACCATGAAAACATAAACCTCTTTGCGGCCATTTTGAAACTCTGGTGCTCTGTAGAGATCCTCTAGGGAGAGTTGAGACACGTTTCCCCCTCCAATGCTCGCCGCTGTACTGGAACTTGATATTTCACTGCGGCGCGAAAAGTTCGAGAAATTACGTGTAGCGCAATACGTGACAGCACGCGAGCGAGCCTAGAGAAATTTTCGTGTTTAAGCAAAAGGATCAAAAAATGAAAACTGCGTCATGTAGGCCCATTATTTATTATAACTAATTTCACTGAATTTATTTATATTGAAGCTATGATGCGTGAAGTGATATGCGAGTTTTGTGATTAATAAAGAAGTTAAAAAGAGGTTGTGTATAACCTACTTTCCGAAGAGAAATATTGAAAATATTTTTGTGAGATTTAAGTGTTTTGCAAAAATGGTAAATTGCTGTATTTTATACTGCAATAATTTATCTAAAAACGGGTTTTTCTAGAAACAAATTCCGCGAGATCCCAAACTTCGAGAATTGTGGATTCAGAATATCAATCAAGCAGATTGGAAAGCAAGTGACAAATCATGAAAGATGCAATTTCAGAGTTCAACCAGCTTCCAACCTACAAAATGTATTTATTTATCAAATATCATTTATGGAAATTTGTATAATATATATGTCTGAAAGTGATATTTAATAACATTTCATTTATTTTAAATGTTTAATTCAACAATATTCTCTTTATTTTGTATTAAATCTGTTGTGGAATCAACACTCTATTTGAAAATCGCGCCATTTTTAGAAAAGCGGGTTCCGGTACAGCGGCACCAATCAGAATTTGAGTACCCCGCGTCTCAACTCTCCCTGAGGATCTCTAGTGCTCTGGTGCCGTCTGTTGGAATGAAGAGAAATTGTTACGTGGTTTTTTATCCAATGAAAGGGGAGATTAGAAAGGAATAAACCAATCAAATTTTTATTTCTGCATTCGTGTCTTGATTGGAAAATCAAATTTTGACCTGGACAACAAAAACTGTTGAAAACAACCCCGTCCTCTATTTACTTGTAACCGTTTTCCCGCGCGTCATTCATTGTCATATATCGCGTGCACAACGTTGATTTAGTTTGTTTTTACGAACATAACGTGATCGAATTTTTAAAAATATTTTTATCTCGTTTGAGAATTGGTGGAAATTGGTTTTAACGTTGTTTGAGAAATATACAAATAGTGCTTTGTGATCAAGACAACAAGAACAATGACTTCGTTTAATTTTAGCGAAATCGGAGAACAACTTCAACAGGCTAGCCAGAAAAGTAAAAGCACCGGTGTTTCTTTCGCTGGGAAGTCACTGAAACTTAATTCGGAAGAAGATGGTAAGAATTTTCAGTGTCAGAAAATCACTCGCAATTTTTTTTGGGGAACGAGTGATTTCTTTAATTTTAAAGTCACGTGTTTCGCCCTTAGACTGAAACAGGTTAAATTGTTCATTATTCTCAAAAAGGAGCTATATTTTATCTGATTTTATAAGCTTTCGCCCTCCATATTTACGATAGGCAACATTTATTTGCGTTTTTTGCTTTTGGAGCAATTTTTTATGTAGATACTCGAGTTTTCTTTTTTTACTTTTGTCTTCTGCTCCAGAAATTTTTGATTGTTAGAGGTTATATTTTCATGATGAAAATGATGAAAATGATGAAAAAGAAACTCAAGGTTCGAATATTCCTTTATTTTTAACACTGCGGTTTGCAGTAATGACTGTATATATTTTTTTTTAAAGAAACTTAGAATAACGAAGAATTGGAAGAAAAAGAAATTGGATCAAAATTTGAATGCAAAATTGAATCGAAATTCAAAGCCTACGTGATTTAATAGCATTATAAATAGAAATTTTGAACAATGCGTAACTTCCAGAATATGTGAGACATGCAATTTTATTTTGAATGCCTTAAAATAGCCAATGTTTTTTCGCTTGAAGTAACTGTCAGAATATAAAACAATTATATATTAATTCACTCGACTTTTCTTTACAGAATACTTTTTTCTAATGATTTTGAAGAGATTTTTACGTATTTTAAATTATTGTTTAGAAAGCGAACTTTTCTTGTAGCAGAAAATGTTTTTTTTCTCATTAATGTTATTGGTGCATATTTGCAATCGACTTTTCTTTATTTGTATTACTTTCTGAAAGCTTTTAAACTTCTTAAACATTCAAAGAAAAAAATTATGGATCCGCATTTGAAATAAGTTGGATACAATTTTTAGTTTTACATATTTTAAATTATTGTTTAGAAAGTGTTATTCATTTTCACACTAAATGCTGAGTAAAAAAGCATTATAACAGCATTGGATAAATTGAAAACTGCTTTTTATGGAGGTTTTGTATAGCAGAAAATGTTTTTTTCTCATTTAGGTTATTAAAGCGTTTTTACACTCGAATTCTCTTTATTTTTTATTACTTTTGGATAGATCTAAACATTTTAAATATTTATAGAAAAAAATATCGAGCCTTTTTTGACATGAGTAAAATTTGATTCTATTTTTACAAAAAATATATGTTTATTCCACAGAAAAGACCTTTAGGGTGGGGAGTTATTATATTAATAAAGTATTTTGCATAATTTTGATTGAGTTTCTTGGTGGGCGTAATACTGAAAAAACTAAACTAAAAAATCTTTAATAAAGTTAAAAAGAAATTTTGATGATTATTTTGATATTCAAGTATCTATGATTTTAAATTGTCCTTTGAACTTCTCAAAAATCATCAGAAAGATGCTTTCTGTAAAGAATAATTGAATTCAAAAACTTTTAGGCCGAAGATGATTAAAACTGTAATTTCTTAATTAGAAAGCATCTAAACTTAAAATTGATAAACTCTCAAAATCCGAAGTATTCTAGACTTCTATTCTGAATTTGAAAGCATTTAAATGTTTATCAATTATCCCTGAGTGGTTGATCACCCATTTATTTAAGAGATTTTAAGGCATTTTACAAAGGTTTCCATGATTTAACAAATATTTCACAAAGATTTTCAAAGATATCAATGATTTCACAAAGATTTCATGAAGGTGTGTACACAAAATTTCAAGAGTGATCAACCCCTCGATTATCATTTAATTGTAATAAAAATCAAGGTGTCTAGTCGACCAGAAAATCGGGAAAACCTCGGGAGTATTATTTTGTATCGGGGTTTTTTCTTCTACTGCAAAATTACTTTTTTTTCTACTTCGTCTTTTTATTGTTTAGTCGAGAATCCAAGAGAGGAAAATTGTATGGCTTCGCGTATCGTGTATAGTACTATCAAAGTCTTTGGATGGTTGCTTAAGTTGTTTTAATGTGGATTATATAAGAGTTATAATTTTTTCTCTAAAATAGGTTAAAAGTTATAAAAAAAATCTCTATAAAAGAAGCTAGGATGAAAGCATTTTGTCAATTATTTAAGAAGGTATTGCAACAATAGTGCAAACTGCAATGTTTTCTTAAAATTTTAATAAAATCTAATATAAGTTAAACGTTCCAGTAATCGTGGCCTTAAGTCCTATAATCGTGACGCCAGCTTTCTTGCTTTTTCCATTTGCTTCTATAAAATGCTAAAAATGAACGGGGTTTATAATTTACTGGCACTTTTAAAATATTTGTTAAGAATATATTCAAATTATAATAAAGTTTCACGAATGTTACAGCCGTCACGATTATTGGGACATTGACGTTAATAAACATTTTACAAAGTTGCTACACATAAGTTGGAAAAAATTAAGGACATCTCATCCTAAAAAAAAAATAATAACCAAATTAATATATTTTGAATAAATCAGCAGTAAAAATATCAAAATTTTCCAAACGTTTTTGTTTCAACTTTAAACATGTTACACGATGCAAGCCAAAGTTTTCAAAATAATAATGATAAGTTGTTGCAATTTTATAGAAATTTACCTTTAAAATGCTTTGAAGGATATTGAAAACTGTTAGTTATATTAGATTTTATTTGAATTTCAAGAAAATATTGATATTTGCACTACTTTTGCAATATCTTCTTAAAAAATTTACCAAATACTTCATCGTGGCTTATTTTATAGAAAATTCCGATAGAGGAAAAAATGTAGTTCTTATACAATTAACATTAAAAGAAGATCGGCAATGTATGTATTTTCGATGATATTTCTCACTTCAGTCTGTAATTGAGGATAAGTTTGGCACGTATAGGTGAATCATTTTTTTCGTCTCGACATACATTTTTGTATGTATATTGTTAAAGTTCCCATTCCTATACGTTAGTTTGGGACAAATTAGAAAAAGACATCTTTAAATTGGTGGGAGGATAAAACGGGAATTGCAAATTGCTTGATCACCAGACACTCTGAAAATAATAAGTCTTTGTGAATACAAATGCATAAAGTGACCTGAAAAATCCTTTCTTTGATTATGGCAGCTAAAGAAGTGGTCGAAGCGATAAAGAAATGCGAGCGACTCGAGTATTTAGACCTGGAGGGAAACACCTTGGGCCCCGAAGCTGCAAAAGGTGTCGCCAAGGCTTTGGAGGAGCATGGTGTCAATTTAAAACGAGCCCTCTGGAAGGACATGTTTACAGGCCGTATGAAAGATGAAATTCCGTTGGCCTTAGAATATCTCGGTAAAGGTCTGTGTACAGCGGGTACAAAACTCGTCGAACTCGATCTCAGTGACAACGCCTTTGGTCCCATCGGTATTAAAGGCTTGGCAGCTCTTCTAAGTTCCAGTTCCTGCTATACATTACAGGAACTTAGACTTAACAACAACGGTCTCGGACTATCCGGAGGAAAAATGCTGGCTCAAGCTTTGCTTGATTGTCATGTGAAGAGCATGAAAGCAGGTATGCATAAACATAATAAAAATCAATTACATTGGGATCTCTAGCGTAATCATGACTTCTGAAGTTTCTTCCCGTCTTAAATGCAAACCTTATTTCTTTAAATCCCGGTTTGACAGCCTTTCCCCTATTCCCCTGCGTTTCCCGTTTTTTCTTCAAATATACGACATTTGAAAATACAATTGTTCGTTTTACATCTACAAAATTATTCTATTTAAAACTAGAATATGCTGCTGCGAGTAGTGTAAGTTTTTTCAACTTGCAGAATTATCTACATATTACAGTGTGTCTAGCAGTCTACACAAATCCTGGAAACAAATTTCCTGACAATTCCAGGTTTTTTCTAGGTATAATTTTTCATAGTACGGAGCCATTCAAATATTTCGCATTTCAGTTTCAGGGATTCAACTAATATGTTCAATTTAATAAGCTTTGACAAATTATATTACAAGATATTCTTAAATATATTAGCACTATAGCTTAATTAAATAATAAAATAATATTAGAAACATTATTCAACAAATTTTCATTTTATCTTGTTATATGTACTTAAAATTCAGTGCATATTTAGGTCAAATTAATGTGGGTACTATATTGACTTCAATTTAAACCGCTTCAAATTCCTAACTTTTTAAGTAAAAATATTGCATTTTCAACAAGATAGGTGAAGTTTTAAGTAGATCATTGAATTATCAACCAAAAAGATTATTTTCTACAAAAAAAAAAAAAAATTTCAACATAATACATAGATTATCAATCAAAAGTGTTGAATTGTCAACTAAAAGAAGATTAATTTTCTACCAAATATTTGAATTTTGAACTAAAAAAAGATCAGTCTTCAACCAAAAATGGAATAGTTAAATTTTTAACTAAAAAAAAATATAAGTTTGCAATTAAAGTGATGAATTTTCAACTAAAAAATGAATAATCTTTAACTGGAATAGTTGATTTCTAAACCAAGATGGTAAATTTTCAACTAAAATTATGAATCTTGATTGGAATTGTTGAAATTTCAACTAAAAAGATGAATTTTCAGCGAAGAAGATTAATTTCTACCAAAAAATATGAGTTTTCAACTAAAAAGAATAAATTATCAGCCACAAATTTAATAGTTAAATTTCCAGTTAAAGAGATTAATGTTCAATCAAAGAAATACATTTTTTACTGAAGTTATGGAATATTCATTTGGAATAGTTACATTTTCAGTAGAAACCAAAATTTTAAACAACAAAAAATTAACAAAATAGTTCAATTTTCAACTGGAATAGTTAAATTTTCAATAAAAAAAATTAATTAAAAAGAGTTTAACTTTCAACCAAGTAACTAAATTTTAATCCCAAAAAAAATTAATTCTGAACGAAAAATGTAGTAGTTGATATTTCACATCAGAAAATATTTTAATTTTTAATCAAAAACAGTTGAATTCAACCAAAAAAGGCGACTTTTCAACATGAGTTAAATTTTCAATTAAACGAGATTTTTCAGTCAAGAGAGAGAGAGAAAAATTGCAAACAAACTGTTGAATTTTCAAGCAAATAAATTAGTTTTCAACTAAAAAGATTAATTTTCTACAGAAAGAAAGAATAACACTCTCTTAGCTAGCTTCGTCGTTATGACCTGCTTTTGGTTTAACTATGTACGTTTTCCATAGAAAGAGAAACTAATTTACTTAAGGTTCTATCGACATTAAGGAACACATTCTCATCAAGATACTCGCGCTTCGCGTTCAATATTTAGTTTAAAAATGATGTAAACCTTGCGCACCACGCTCGTTTCTGTTCATCGTTTAATGAATACTCAAAAGTTTGAGCGCGCTCAAGATGCGAGATTTGGTCGTCGCGCTTCGCAACGACTATATGTTATGTTCTATGTTCTTCAGATAAAAATGACTAAATTTTTGTATTTGATCTAAAATGAAGAAGGAAATTCCTTCACTTCAGCGTACATTTCTGTATCTTTCTAATTAATCATACAATCAGAAAGATTTCTCCAACTATCTGAAAAGGGGCGAAAAAAAGTATCTAAGTTGTTTTTGGAACATATATATGATAAATTTTTAAATGATTATTGAAAAATCGCCATTTGCCAAAACCCGGGGGGGGGGGGTGTTAAATTTTACACAAATCTAATACCTTCTCTAGATGAGAATGTAAAAATACAAATTTTCAAGTACCATGAGCATTAATGATGATTATTTTATTGTTTTAATGGTTAGAAATAGTATTGAAAACATAAAAACAATGAAATATTGTGGAAAAAAACACACGAGATAAAAAAGAAATGGAATAAGCAAAGTTTTGATGAGAATGTGCCCACTTATCGGGCTGATTTTTTCACTGTCAATGTAACTTCTTACGAATAGAACAAAAACTGCACATCCTATCAAAAAGTGTTCAATAACAAATTTGTAGATCTTTTTCTTACACACAAACTTTGTTCAATCATCATTCGTCCTATCTTGCATAGTTTGGCCGTAAAATTGCATTTTTGGATTTTTAATTACTTTTTGTGCAATAAAAATGTGAATTTTCGATTTTTCGAGAAAATTCAAAAAGTCGTTAAAATAATCTTGTAGGGCGTGCAAAAAGAAACATTTTTCTTCTCTTGACTTTTTTTCGTATCGTGCGTTTTTCGACTGAATATGTTAATTTTCGTTTCTTATTTTGTATTTTGCAAATGCTGTAACTCTGAAAATTTTCATTTTATCGGAAAATGTCATTGGAATAAATTGTTTGAATTTCCGATTTCTATGAGTGGCAGTACATATAATTTTCAAATTTTGAGAAAAAATGGTCTGAAAAATTTTCAAAATGCTCTCACTTTTTGAATTTTTATCCAAAATGGCTGGCTAACGAACTTGACCTGTATTTTCGGACCACAAACCTGGGTACAGAAGGAAATTTGAATAAAAAAATTCCTTCGAAAGTTATCGTGTCGTCAGACTACAGACAGACAGACATATTCGTAAAAACCATTTTTTCTGACTCAGGGGGTCTCAAAACGTGGACATTTGACAAAAACCGGGGGGGG
>CAKNXH010059375.1:119361-163102 GCA_932178445.1 Andricus quercusramuli | reverse complement strand
TTTCACACAAATCTAATACCTTCTCTAGATGAGAATGTAAAAATACATATTTTCAAGTATCATGAGCATTAATGATATGTAATTATTTTATTGTTTTACTCGTTAGAAATAGTATTGAGAACATAAAATCAATGAAATATTGTGGAAAAACACACACGAGATGAAAAAGAAATGAAATAGGCAACGTTTTGATGAGAAAGTGCCCACTTATCGGGCTGATTTTTTCACTGTTAATGAACTTTTTCACGAATAGAGCAAAAACTACACATCCTATCAAAAATTGACCAATAACAAATTTGTAGATCTTTTTTTTATGCACAAATTTTGTTGAATCATGATTTGTCGTATCTTGCATAGTTTGGCCGTAGAATTGAATTTTTGGATTTTTAATTATTTTTTGTGCAAAAAAAATGTGAATTTTCGATTTTTGAAGAAAATTCAAAAAGTTGTTATGATAATCTTGCAGGGCGTGCAAAAAGAAACATTTTTCTTCTCTTGACTTTTTTTCGTATCGTGCGTTTTTCGACTGAAAATGTTAATTTTCTTTATTTTTTTGTGGATTTTGAAAATGCTGTAACTATGAAAATTTTCATTTTATTTAAAAATGTTATACGAAAAAATTGTTCGAATTTCCGAGTACTATGAACAGCTGCAAATATAATTTTCAAATTTTGAAAAAAATGGTCTCAAAAATTTTCAAAATGGTCTCACTTTTTGAATTTTCATCAAAAATAGCTGGCTAACGAACTTGACCTTCATTTTAGGATATTTGAAGAGTATACCAAAGCCCAATCCAATCTGTCAATTCTTTCGAAAGTTATCGTGCTAACAGACTAAAAATCTACATACATCACCACCCACATACACACATACACACAGGCAGACAGACACATTCGTAAAAACCTGTTTTTTGGATTCAGGGGGTCTCAAAACGTGGACATTTGACAAAAACCGGGGGGTCAAATTTTACACAAATCTAATACCTTCTCTAGATTATACAATTAAGCCTTTTCCCTTCCGGGGTAGGCGTGACTTGTTCGGTTGGAAAGTAGTGAAATAGGTATATAGGTATGAGGTTGATCGGTATATGGGTATAGGGTGGATGGGTATGTAGGTGTTATGTATAGATGTTTTAGATTGATCTGGAGTTCTCGTGTTATTTATATAAATGACACGTTCACTCCGCAACACTGCTCCGACCCAGGTTGCTGATCAATTTCTCTAGCGATCACCCCAAGTGAGGAGCCTCACAAAATTATTATGTATGGTTCCCCACCTGGGCCCATTAGTATCCAAGGTCTTTGTTTCAGGCATCATTCACTCTATTGTCACTCTGTTTATAAACTATTTGTCGCCACATATTTCTGTCCTGGCATACTACTCTAGCTTCATTCACGTCCATGCATTTTTTCATGCAGGCTCTTGTATTTCTATGGCTTCTTATGTCTCTTCGTATTAGTGTGTCATTCACAGATTCTAACCATTCTTTCGGCGGTCTACCTCTGGGCATTTTGCCATTTACTTTACCTTTATACACTTGCTTGGTCAGTCGTTCATCTTTCATTCTTTCAAGATGTCCGAACCACCTTAGCTGATTTCTTTCCCATATGTCAACTAGTGTCTCCCCTGTACCACATTCTTCGAGGATTGTCTCGTTTCGTACGTTGTCCATCAGTGTTTCCCCGCATATTATGCGCAGAGGTTTCATGCCGATCGCGTTGATTTTACTCCTGTCTTTTTCTTGACAGGTCCATGTCTCGCTACCGTATAGTACAGTCGGTACGAAAATAGAGTTATGTATGGCCATTTTAGCTTTTTTTGATATGTTTTTATGTAAAAACGCATTTTCAACAAAATCGTTAAATGCAGTAATATAAAGCTACTTTTACAAAATGAAGAATCATTATTATTCAATTTTAAATTGCGGTTTACAAAAAATTATGCACGCTCTCAAAAAAATCGCTTGACATTTCTGGGTTTTTCCGTGTATATACAAATACCCTGACAATTTCAGGTTTTCCAGGTAGGGTAGACACTAAACACTCTGCATTATAATTAATTTAACTTTTTCAAGTTCGACCAATTTCAAACTGAAGTATTTATGATTTTTATAAAAGCTTTCAAGCTAAAATATTTTTTCGCTGAATCTATGCAAATTAAATATTTTTGAAATCAACTATAATGAAGTATAATGGTCTCTCAGTCCACATTGAAGATTCTTAAGTTTAAATTTGAATAACGATAGTCAATATAGTAGGCATGTCATAAAAATTATCACCTGCTTTTAGAATCATTTAAAGGTAGCTGAAATAATGCAAAAATTTTTAAAAAATCAGGAATAATGAATGGAAAAATTAATATAATATTCAGAAATTGTTGAATTTAAAAACTTGAAATTTTATAATATTACAAAATCGAAACTGTTTTAATTGCAAATGCTGTTAATTTGAAATGGTCTAAGAACAAAAATAGCACCTATCAACATTTAAACAAATATATATAATAAGTAAAACGAAAAGACTAACCCAAGACAATTTTCAAATTAAACAATTATTTTAATTTTTTTAATGAAAAAAAAGATTATTTTTATATCATAAATTTGAAACATTTGCAAGGTAAAATGTTTTTTTTTTGCAGTATTGATAAAATTTCATTTAAAAAGACTACATAGGATCTATTACATTATATTTTTGGGTACTTTTTTATTAAAAATTTTGAAAACTGAGGGAGACATGGCCGCTGCCGCATAACACGTTTTCTTAATTTTGTTTGCGGTGAGCACGATAAGTCCGTAACGGATTATCTGAAATCGAAAAACCAAAATTTTGATTAAAGAAAAAAATGACGCTGATTTTTCTAAAAATTTCGACTTTTGAGGTTCCACAAATTCGTTTTTTTTTACCCAAAACAATGGCAATTTTTGTACAAATAAATATTCATTCGTTCATAACTTGCGTATAGGAATATACTGATGAAATCTCGTTGGTTTTTCGATTTCAGATAATCCGTTACGGACTTATCATACTCACCGCAAAAAAAATAAATAAATAAGAAAACGCGTTTTGCGGAAGCGGCCATGTCTCGTCCAGTTTTTAAAACTTTTCAATAAAAAAGTACCCACACATATATATTAATAGATCCTATGTAGTCTATTTTAATGAAATGTTATCAATATTTTAAAGAAAAAAAAAATAAAAATCCCTCAAAATAAGTGTACATAACCCCTTAAAATTTGTATCTTGCAAATGTTTTAAATTTAATATATATATATTCATATATATATATATATATATATATATACACACACACACACACACACCGTAAGGTCAACTTCATAGTAGTCATAGAGAAGCGTGAGTGCAAGTGAGACACTAGTAGATGGCGCATAAGAGCATCTCTTTCGCACTTATGACTATGACTACTATGAATTTGGCCTCACTATATATATATATATATATATATATATATATATAATTAAATTTACATTTATTATATAAAAATAATTTTTTTTTTCACTAAAAAAATTAAAGCAATTGTTTAATTTGAAAATTTTCTTGGGTTAGTCTTTAGTTTTATTTATTATATATTTTTTTAAATGTTGATAGGTGCTATTTTTGTTCTTAGACAATTTGAAATTAAAACAGTTTCGACTTCGTAATTTTATAAAATTTCTAGTCGTTTTAAATTCAACAATTATTATCAATTATATATGGCCATTTTAAAAATAATAAACAAATTTAATTGATTTAAAAAATGTAACACGATGTGAATAACAACATTCATGGAAAATTTAATGATCTCTAGATACGTAAAAAGTATTGACATCCATGAAAATATTTAAATTATGAAAAAGTTGTTTTAAACATATCATACAAACTATATTTAATAATTTCTTAAATTATTTAGTTTCAACAATTTCTAGAACTCTTAATATTTAAGAATTTTATATTATGAGTTTTGAAATAATTTATGTTTTTATTATCAGAAATTAAGAATCCAAGGACATAAACGCGCGCGTGAATTTGATTTAAACAGTTCTTAAAGACAAATGTAATGAATAATTTAAATATAATGTATGTTCAAGGAATTTCAACAGTTTCAAGGTATATTAAGAAATTCGACAAATTTCAAAGGATTTGAACGATTTCATGGTATTTCAAAGAATTCCAAAGAATTTCGAGAGATTTCATTTCTAAAATGTGTAGAATTCTTAATATTTAAATATTTGTTATTATGGATTTTTAAGTAGTTTGTTTTTAATATTATAAAATAAAAATACAGTACTTATAATATCACGATTCAATTGCCAATAAAGATACTTTTAGAAGAGGAAATATTCTGGATTATGAGAATGATTTAAAACATATAAAAATTGTTTATTTGAACAATTGTCTTATTTTATCGGTCTTTTTATATCGCTGTGAATGGATTTTCAACGACCTAAGTATATCCATTTAATAAAATTGATTCTTTAATGACAGAAATAGTTTAAAAAATAATTTCCCCTGTTTTCTCTCTTTTTGTGAAAAAAATTACCCCATTTCCTCTTTTTTGAGTTCTTTTTGCGCTGTGATAGCTTAAAATACCATTTTTTCTTCAGGAACTCCACTCGCCTTAAAAGTTTTCATTGCCGGACGAAATCGTCTTGAGAACGAAGGCGCGACAGCCTTAGCTTCAGTCTTCCAACAACTGAAGAGCCTCGAAGAAGTTGTAATGCCTCAAAACGGAATATACCATGTCGGGATAGCAGCTTTGGCTAACGGACTTTCGGCGAATCCACGGCTAAGAATTTTAAATCTAAACGACAACACAGTCGGCCCAAAAGGCGCTCTGGCTCTCGCTCGAGTTTTACCAAATTTCACATGCCTAGAACGCCTCAACCTCGGAGATTGTCTGTTGAAAACGAAAGGAGCCATTGTCCTCACAGAAGCTCTTACGCTTCAAGGAAGTCATCTCGCACTCACGGAATTGAATTTGAGCTACAACGAGATTCGAACTGAGGGAGTTGAACCCATCGCCCAAGCGATGGCTAACAAAACTCAGTTGACGAGTTTACAACTCGATGGAAATTTCTTTGGAAGTGATGGTCGAGATTCTCTTAAGGAAAATCTTTCCAAATATGACAGAATTGAGTCTCTAGGTACTTTGGAAGAAGATGCAACTGATGATGAAAGCGAAGAAGAAGATGTGGAGACTGAAGAAGAACAGAGCGATGAAAATAATGAGAATGAGGCGGAGGATAGCGAGACTGAATGTAACCAAAAACCGGCCAATGTAGAGGAGAAGAAGTATATTACTGTAAAGGAATTCTTGAAGACACCGACTGGAGAGAATCTTCTCACCTTGAAACAGCAGGGAAACAAGGCGCAAGATTTTGTCGACCATGCAAAGGTATGTGTTTTAATTTTAAAAGACAATTTTAATTACATTTTCTTCATATAACGCTTAATTTTCTGGTTTTAGAGTTTAGCAGAAGATAAAGAGCGAGACACCAATTTTCCGGAAGAGTTCACACGAATAATCATGAAGGTGTCTTCGCTTTGCGGAAGCGGTTACATGGATGTCAGAATCCATGCGGAAAGTTTGACTGAAGATTTGTACTCTGAGTTATTTTCTCAAGCTGTAAAAGCGAATCAAATTTCCGTTTTGAATAATTCGTTGCTGGTGAACTTAGGCTTGTTAAAAGTAAATAATATTTGTCCTTAATCCTTAGATTTTCAAGTATTTTAGAGTAGTTCATTATAGTTTCCTAGAGAATAATCTTTTACTTAAAATATGTATTTATTTTCCAGGGCGAGGACAAAAGTTCAGGAAAAATAGACTGGAATTTGGAAGGCTGCTTCCAAGCACTGGAAAAGGTTAGCCAAAAAAGCTACTTCCTATCCCAGACGAAGGACACCCTAAGGTTGTTCATCGAGAAGCCAATGAAAATAACCAGAGCTCGAGTGGTTGATCCACTT
The DNA here is from genome assembly GCA_932178445.1 of Andricus quercusramuli. NCBI lineage: Eukaryota > Metazoa > Arthropoda > Insecta > Hymenoptera > Cynipidae > Andricus > Andricus quercusramuli. The sequence continues at coordinate 157,142 of CAKNXH010059375.1, read as the reverse complement.
CAGGACGCGAAAGCTTCCCTGAAAGCTGCTCTCGATCGGATACAAGCCACGTAATTGGAAAAGGTATATAAATGTCCGCCGTACACGTCATTATTGGATGTATCTATTTATTTGTAACAAATTTTTGCAAAACTTAATGTATGTAACGACCGCATACATATATTCAAATAAATACCGTAGCTTATCGAATGTAATTATTGTTTACACTACAAGAAAAAAAAATCAAGACTACTTTGATATTAAAAATTCATTTTTATACAGAATAATTTCACTCTCTTTATATCACTAAAATATACCCCGAAGGCTAGTCGTAAATTTCACTCAATGATTTCACACAGTGCGTGAGGTAAAAACATTGCTAGACTATTATTAAATGCTGTGTTTGCTTCTCGAGAATTTCGTGTAGTCACACGAATTTGTCAAAGACAAATCACCACGAATGCTTTGCGAATATTGTTTACTGTAGTACAAAGAAAAATACTATCACTGTTTCAATCCTTGAAGATATTTAACTGTAAAGTATTGTACCGTTTTTTAAGTGGTCGCGTCGAAAATACGACGCTTTTGTAAGCCAAGTTACAACCAGACTGTAAAAAATAAATACTGTCTTCAGACAAGAAAAAAAAACAATTGTAGATTGTAACGCAGAGAGTAGAGGTTTACCCACGTATCCTGAGAGTGTAGCAGGGCCTTGGAATCGAGGCTCTTTCGCAATACTAATTACGTTTCAAATTTTTATTTGTCAAAGTGCTTTTTGCACTCTAAGGGGTCCCAACCAGGGTGAAAGAGATCAGTTTCCAAAGGAACGCAGTGCTGAGATGCTTGGTCGACCATGTACTTGTTCGCCTGAAAAACAAAATTAATAATTTCATAAACAAATTTTTTCAAGGGGTTGGCCACTCGATTTTTGAGTGTACACCGTATTCAAGGATTTCAAAAGCTTTCACAAAGATATCGAAGATTTCAAGAGTGATCAACCCCTCTAATTTCTTTATGAGAATACTTTCGAGATTATTGGATAAAACTTACAAGAAAGAGGGCTAGTTGTTTTTTGATTTCTGAAGTAGAGTCCTCTCCTAACTTTGAAGGATAACTGACCACCCAGTTGTTTTTTGATAAATCTTTTGCCACCATTTCCACACATCGTTCTTCATTCACTCCAACTGCATCCATTATTATCTCTGAGGAAATAATAATTATTGTTTACAAAAGGAAATCAAAAAGCCTGCAAATTACTTTCAGAAAAAGTAGATGTGTAGATGAATCAAGAATTTGGACCCAATTTCCCTCCTTCACAAGGTTTCCATTCATTTTCCAAGAATCACAAATAGAAATTCAAGATGTTAGAAAAAAAGAAAGCTTTGAAAGATTTTTTTTTATGATACCAATTTCAAATTTCTATACCGATTTATTTACGAATTTTTTGGATTCAAAGTACATTTTCGACAGCGAAGAAATCGTTAAGAATTCAATCGAGAAGCTAAACCCGAAAGGTACTAATATTAAATTCAAATTGAAACGCTTCAAATTCATTGTATATTTCAAGTTAAAATATTCAATTTTCAACCAAAAAAAGAATTCTTAAAAAAACGTAAGTTGATATTTCAACCAAAAAATATTTTTATTTTAAATAAAAGGCATTTGAATTCATCCAAAAAAGACAAATTTCCAACAAAATAGTTCATATTTCAATCTAACATGTAGTTCAACTTTCAACCAAGATTTTTGAGTTTCAACCCAAAGAGATCAATTCTCAACGAAAAATTAATTAGTTTTAATATTAATAATATTTCAAGAAAGGAAAAAATGTCAACTGAACTGTTGAATTTGTTGAAACTGTTGAAAAAAAAGAAGAATTTTCGACAAAATAGGTACATTCTTAACCAAAGAGAAGAATTTTCAACTAAAATGATGAATCTTAAACTAAAAAAGAAAAAAATGAATTTTTGAAAAAGTTGTTCAAATGTTAGGCAAGTAGTTGAATTTTTTATTAAAACAGATTTTCCACTCAAGAAAGAAAAAAATGTACAAAATTGTTGAATTTTTAAGCCAAAAAGATGAATTTTGTAAAAAAATAGTAATAGGAATGAACTTCAACCAAAAATAGTTGGATTTTCTTATTGGAACCTATCAATTCATTTCGCACTTGAGTGGAAAAACGAGGAGAATAATAGAAGTATAAATAAATATAAGAAATATAAGTAATAAGAATGTAATAAAATACGTAAAACGGAATAATAAAGAGCACGAAGTAAAAGTTTTAAAATCGAAAACAATATGCAAAAAGTAGCGTTAATATACGGTACTTTTTGTTTTAAATGCTCGGCTGGCTAACTTCACATTCGTTTTAAATCGTCGTTTTTTCAATGTGTGGGACACGATACTTTTTCTATGATTTGTTTAAAAAGTGCTAGTTTTTGTTAACCTGTTTTTTGTGTAAAAAGAAGGCGGTTTTTTGTCGATTGACGCAACAATAACACCGTATTTTCGGAGAAAATGACGGTGTTTTAGGTTAGGGACGGAGTCGGAAAATAGAATGAAGTTGGCTGCGCACGATGCACGAGCACACCCGGAGTAACACGAAGCAGTTTACACTTTATTTACTTTTTTCACTGTGCCTCACTTTTGTCACTGCTTCCATTTACTTTTTCCACTCCATCCGTCCACTTTTTTCACTGTTGCCCGGAAAGGTCGGCACTGCGCATGCGCCACATCATCGACCTAAAAACGGTCACTTTTTACACCAAAACAGGTAGAAAAACTGGCACTTTTTCGCAAATTATAGAAAAAACTCAAATATCCAAGGAAACATAATCAGAAAAAGTAGGGATTTTCAGTCATTTTTGTGTTTTTCAAATGATTTCTTTTTTTCTTATACATATAGTATGAACAACTCAAGGTTCTGTATACTGAAAGGAGTACACTCGAAGGAAAAAATCGACGGGAATAAGGATTCAAAATCTATCTACTGATCAAAATACATTTTAAAAATTCAAACATGAGCATTTTCAATTCTGTTTATCTATGTTTCAATGTTTGAACTTCTTACATTTTTTAAAGTATTTTTTTTTTTCAGTAGAAAGTGCTGAAGTTTTCAACAGATTTTTTAATGCTAGCTAAGAGAAAAAAAATTTCAACGCAAAAATGACTAGAAACGAGATTCACGAGATACTCATATGGTATGAAAAGTTTTTTATAATAAATTAAAGTCCCTTTTATTTTATTTTTTTGGAAAAAAATTCCCTTTTCCCCTCAACTTGCACTGCTGAACCACTATGACCCCTGATATTCCTGTATTTAAATAATATTTGATCAAATGTACTTACTGCGTGCGTTAAGACTCTGCGCGTTTAAAAAGTTTGTTAAAAGAGGGCCGGTATCGGAATCCTCCGAGAAAATTTGTGGATAACGTCTTGCGAGCAATTTCGCTAATAAAACATTTCCTCGATTTCCGGAGAGGGTTGGGGAAGGTGCACACACCATTTCGTCTTCTGTTCGCCTCACAAGCAATACAGTTCCATTATATCTTTAAGAAATGCAATTATTTCAAAATAAATTAAAACTTATAGGTGAAAATGAAATAATATTGAGACAGTAATATAATCAATTCGTACCTATTTAATTGTTCAGCTATATTTAAGTTAAGGTACTGGCGTATCGTACTACGGACAATATTTTCTATGGCTGGTGGCATTTTTGAAGTAGCGAGTGGTAAGACGTCGTCGAAAGTTGCATCTAATATCTGAAAAAGAAAATTTAAAATTAAAAATATGTTTTAATGAAGGCCTCAAACCACTTTCTATGTTAACCAAAAGTGATAGAAACTGGAAGTGTATGAGACCTGAATAAATTATACTAAAAAACTAATGTTCAAATTGAGAAAAATTACCAAGCTTTTTATTTTCGGAAAGTTCATAGCAGCCCAAGTGGCCGTGTATCCTCCTATGCTCCATCCATGGAGAATAATTTTCTCTTCTGGGAATCCAAGATGATCGATTGCAAAGCGCACTACGCTGTCAATTGCGTTTTCTTCTTGATCTGGATACGGAGCCCCCTTTGTGAATAATTACAAAAAATGTAACTTCCTACTAGGAAATTGTTCAAACTTAAAAATTCTTCTGCGAGAAAACTACCTCGCTATTGTAGATTCCTCTATTTATAATAATATCAGGCATCGGACTCACGATACTCTTGACACTTTTCAAATTATATTACTATTTTAAAATTTTTTATTAAAATGAGACTAATGCTACAATTTTCTCAAATTACTCGTTAATGCAACTTTTTTTACACGTTTCCTTTAAACATGCCTCCAAACTTTTTCATTAATTGGCTAAAATAAAATATCCACCATCTCCAAAATCCAAATTTCAAAAGCTTTCAATGCTTTCAAAGATTTTGAAGAAATTTTAAGAGATATTACAAATTTCAAGATAATTCACGAGATTTCAAAGGATTCGTAGAGATTTTAGCAGACTTAGGCGATTGTATAGGATCTCCAGAGACTTTAAAGATTTAACAAATTTCGATAGATTTCAAGGGATCTGAATAATTTTATGGTATTTTAAAAGATTTCAAAAATTTCAGGGGATTTTAATAGGGCCCAAAAAATTTTAAAGATATCAAGAGACTGCGGAAAAATGAAATAGAAAGAAATTTTAACTGCCTTCTTAGGATTTCAAAGAATTTCTACCGATTTCATTAGACATCAGAGGATTTTAAAGGTTTAAACATTTTAAAATGAATTTTCAAAGATATTAAAGATTTTAAGATGGCCCACGGGATTTCAAAATATTGTTTAGGGATTTCACAAGATTTATGGGATTTAACATTTTCAAAAATTTGAAAGAATATAGTGTATTTTAGAAGATTCCGAGAAATTTAATTTAAATTTCAAGAGATTTCAAGATTTCTAAGGAATTAAACATTATTTCGTAATATTTCGGAGATTCCAATCAAAATTAAAAGATTCCATAAGATTATAAGGAATTTGTATAGACTTTAATGGATTGAAAAAAACTGAAGAGTTTTCCAGGGATTTTAGAGTAATTCAAGATAATTCCAAGATTTTTAATAGATTTCTGTGGATTTTAACAGATTTCACGGTATTTAAAAGCTTTCAGTGTATTTAAAAAGATTTAAAGGAATTTGAAAAATATCAAAAATTCCGACGGATTTTACAGGGCTTTTTGGGGGTGACCGCTGGTAATTGAAAACCTGAAAATCTAAAACAGTCAGGGGTTTTGGAAGAAAACGTATAAAAATCAGGAAATTCCAGTAAGAGGAACTATAAACATCCATCAAGGATAATAAATTTCAAGTAAAAATTCTAAGAGATTTTAATTCTGGTTTTTTATTATTATTGTCCAGGAAAAAATGAGGAAAATCAGGTAATATTGAAGATTGAAGTTTTGGGTCCACCGTATTTTATCTGAACCGAACTTTAAAATTTCCAGAAGAATTTCCAAAGAAACTCTTTTCGACTTGAAAAAATAAATTCCGAAAATAAATAAATATTATTGGTCAGGGAAAAGTCAGGGAATTTTGAAATTTAAGCTTTACGGTCACCCTGTTTTAATTGATTTTATGAGATTTTAAGGAATTTCAGAGCATTAAAAAAATGTCATCATGCATAAAGGGATTTTGAAATATATTACAGATTTAAAGTTTTTACGGGATTTTACTCTATTTTTATGGGATTTCGAAACTTTTTAAAACAGCTTAGGCTATTTTAAAATATTTCAAGGAATTTGACGAGATTTCAACACTTTCAAGTGGTTTCAAAAAATTGTATAGGATTTGAGAAAGTCAGTGTCTATGTGTACCGAAGAAGTCCGGCTATTAGTACCAAAATTTCGGTAAACGTAGCCACAGCATCTCAGAAAATTTTAAAGGATTTTAAAAAGGTATCCAGAATTTCAGAGGATTTCAGGGATATTTTAAAAGATTCGAAAGGATTTCACCAGATTTCAAAAATATTTAACCCCTCTATTTAATATTTTTTAAATTGCATGTCACTATTTCACTACTATTTTTCCATATTTATATTACTATCGACACTATTTTGAATGTCATCTTAAATGAGTCCAAGACCTTTAACATTGATAAATAATATATGTACTTATCACTCACAGTGCTGCAAGCAAATCCTGGATGATTCCATCCCAAAACGGAATAGCCACAAGATATTGGAGTCCCAATTACTCCCGTTTCGTAGAAACCACAATTTCCTTCACTCGTTATAACCAAAAACTCTCCACGAGGAAATCTTAAAATAAAATTAAAGACAAGTTACACCTTATGATTGATAACTTAATAAATATAATATCTAATGATCGGCCTGTAAGTTATTTCTTTACCGATTGCTTTTGCGATTGATAAAAATAGTGTCTAGATAATTTCCATCCGATGTCCCGATTTTGTATCTCTCTGCTCCTTTTTTTATCAGGTCGCTTCTACCTTGCATCTGTGTTGTTCCTTAAAATTGAATGATATTTTTCATTTTTTTTAATTTCCTTTAATCATATTAGGGTTTGAATGTCCGATTAGTATTTAGTTTTATGAAAACTTACTCAAAACCCAGTTGAGAAAAGTTATGCTTCCTGGATACATTAGTTTCACAGCTACAGTGTGAGCAGTGATGTATGATATTACTTTACAAGGCAAAGTGGCCAAATATTCTCTGCTGGTTTGTCTTCTACTACTACTTCGGGAACTGAATAATTTCTCTAAGGTCTGCTTTTGTACCCGCACACCTCTGAGAATAAAATTAGAAAAACTTCACATTGAAAGTAAAGATTACAAAAATGTTATCATTCTCAAGTATAAATGAAAATTCTAAAAAAATAATTAATAATAATCTTAAAATTCATTCATTCACTTTATCCACATTGGAACTCCTATATTTCCACTCGCTTTTCGCGCATTTTTTGTCTCTTACTTTTTTTTCTACCACCCAGTTTGACTGTTTATCAGTAATAATTTATTCAAATATATTCCTTTTATCCTTCTTCATTGTGTAATTATCAAAATAATGGGGTGGATTCATGGAATTTAAATAATATATTTATAAATACTGCATAAAAATCTAAAAATATTACATACTTTATTGCTGAGAAAAAAGATATTTAAACAAGGTGTGGAAAACCTCATTCAAACAAGTTTGGAATCTTGACACGTTTTACTTCCGGATTCACAGCCAATCAGCAATGGCTCATATCCCAGCAAATAATTCAAAAAGTATACTTTTTAAACATTAAAGAAAATTTTAACTTATTTAAAAAAAACTTTCCGTAAGTAATGGCATTCAGTGTTTAATGATATTTGAATTTTATAAGGAAACAGAATATTTAAAAATATGTAACTAACAATTTCTACTTTCCTAAAAATAAAAAAATAAATTTTAAACTTAATTTTTTGTCCAATCAATTAAGTACAGAACTTAAGGTAGTTATTGTGCCAAAAAACAGATCTCTCAAAAAAGTAGTTTCTCTATGATATGAAGAATCAAAATAATATTACTAATGATGCAATTTCAAATAAAAAATATTATTTTAAATGAAAAAATTTAAGACTTAAAAAAAAACATTCATTTTAATAATTCTTTCTGTAATTGCATTTTTTCTTACAGTCGCTTTTTGCCAATTTTTGAAAAATGCTTTAATTGTAATAATTGATGGCATATTTTTGTTTGAAAAAAATATTCTCTACAACTCTACTGTTTCCAGTTTCTAAAGTTAATTTTTGTAGGCTGAAATCGTTAACACTTTTTTTTTTTAAATTTTAAACAAATAACTATATTTTAAGATTATGACTTATTTTGAAAACTGGAAACAGTAGAGTTGCAGGGAATGTTTTTTCCACCAAAATAAGGTAATAAGGCAAAAATAAGGCAATAAGGCAAAAATAAGTAGCATGATGCGACGGTTGGGAAAAATTCAATCACCCAAAAAAATTGTTAAAATAATTATTTTTCGTAAGTCTTAAATTTTTTCATAGGAAACCACGCTTCTTCTTTCATAATGCATGATTAATGATATAGCGTCAATTGTTAAAAATCATATACAGTTTTTTTCCAGATACCTAATTTTTGACACAACAAACTTAAAAAAAAATGTAATACCAATTATATTTTTGCACTAATTCCAAGATTAATCTTTAAAATTTTGTAAGTATACGACACAGTCAGTTGCGTTATTCAATTTTAATCCCGTTTAATTTTGTTTAATCTCTTGCAATCTTTTGAAATCCCATGTAATCCCAATCCCTATAATCTTGTCTAATCTCATGTAATCCTCTGTAATCTTCTATAATCTCGTGTAATCCATGTAATATTATGTATTCTCATATTGTACTCTCTTGTTATCTTGTGTAATCCCATGCAATCTCTTGTAATCTTATGTAATCTTGTCATGTAGAGTTAAGAGTACACGAAAAATCAAAGTTGTTAACACTCGGCAAAAATGCTCTTTTCTCTCTGAGGCTCGAGAGCCTTAGAAAGTAAAGAGCTTTTTTTTGACTGATGAACGAAAATTCACATTTTTGCAAAACAACACAAGATATGACAAAAAGCCAAAGGAATACAATTATTTCTCTATGTAAAAGTCGATCAAACAGTTGAATGATGTTCTTTGTTTTTATGACAACATAAAATTGCATTCTTGAGAAAAAAATAAAAAAAATAAAAAAAAATAAATCTAGAACTTTTTTAGAGAACAAATTTAATTCTTTAGACTTTTTTCGTATCTTGCATCTCTCTTCTCTTCAAGCTTCGGGCACATGGCTGACTATCATGGAATACACTCTTTGCAATCAATAGAAAAAAAGTTGGGTTTTTTTTATTAAATTTACTTTGGATATTTTAAGAATCTAATTAAAAAATATCACAATTTTAACCAGAATTTTAACAATTTTATAATCCGCATTTTCAATTTTCAAAATTAAAAACTTTGTAAAAGAAAAATGTTTCGACGAATCGGTAAGATACGCGTCGTCTTATTCCCTTTGAAAAACAACATATTTGAGTGGCGAATGATTCTGTGACTTGAGCATGGACTGCCTGCCCGATTTTCAATGAATTCGGTCAACTTTAAAGGTTCACAATATTTAAAATTCTTCAACTTTGAACGGTGAAAATGACAGATTTTTTGGCAGAAATCGTAATTTTCAGAAACTTTATACTACATATGATACTTATTAATATTTATCATCCTTAAAATTTCTCTAATTTCAATTGAAAATTATAGTTTTGAATGCGGAATCTTAAAACAGGTTGATTTTCAATATCCTGAAACTAATGTTGTGTTGCTTCAAAAGCTTAAATTCGTAAATATTTTATTTTAAATTTCTTAATTTTTGGAGAATTCCACTTTAAAGTTCACACTGTTGTAGGCTACTATTTTTAAATTGTAGAATTCTGAATGTTTTTTTTAAATAGTGTACGTTTGTTGAATTAAGGATTATTTTTCCTTTTTTTACTGAAAGAAAACCTTAAGTTTTTTTCTTTAAATACCTTCAGGTTAAGAAATCAACATTTTATTATTCATTCGTAAAAAACCGCATTAAGGTGCCCTTGCTTCACCTATGACAGGGTTCTTCATGCTCTTTCTAATGAAAAAATGTTTGATAACCACGAAATTACCAGCCTTTTTTTATTTTTAGAGGCCGCCCTGAAATATTTTAGATTTATATTGAGAATCAAAGTGCTATTATTGTACAGTAATTTTTAATTGATAGCCTCAATGATTCAACAATTTTTAATTGAAATTCTCCCGAATCGACAATAGTTTTAAATTCAAATATTAAAAATATCTGGACCATTTTACTATTAAATCTTTCGGAATTGCAAAATTTTATATTGGAAGCCTTGACAGTCAGTTTTAAATTTAATAATTTTGTATGTAAATGTGACGTGCGCCGAAGAAAGGGGGCTTACTCTAAAAAAATCGAAATCGAGGTCTTCTTTCCGAGCGTTATTATTGCTAATAATTGAGTTGATAGATACCCGAGAAATCGTGCTTTCGCTCGAGAGCCCGTGAAACACCTCCCACCACTCACCACTACATCTCCGCGTCTCATTTATACCCCGTCCATGAGCAGCGCCGCTATATGCGTGAGAATGTGGTGGCAAGTGGAGAGGGAAGATTTCCTTAGTCTTCCCTCTCTCCTAAAAGTCGCGTCTATCGGGTCGATTTCGACCGTTCGTCCTGAAAAATCTCGCTTTCCAGAATTAGCCCCCTTTCTTCGGCGCACGTCACAAATACATATTCTAAATTGTTTGGTTTCAATCTTAAACGTACAAAATTGCCTTGTTTTTCTTCTTCGAAATTCTTTGAAATCGTAAAGAAAAACTTGATATTTGCAAAATTTTCAGTTTGAAGGATATGTAATTGAACAATTGTTGACTTAAATAGCTCCGGAGTAAATTCATAAAAATGAAAAATTAAGAAAATAAGTTATCAAATTGAAGTCTTAAAAGTGAGAAAATTTTAGAACTGGACATGGAAAATTGAATTATTTTGTTTCTTTGAAAATGTTCCCAAATATTGAACGTTTCAAACTAAAAAAAAAACACAATTTCGAATTGAAAGGCTTAAAATTGTGCAATTTCAAACATTGGAATAAGAGCGATCTGGTTTTGTATTATTTTTATTTATTTTGAATTTTCAATGTAATGTCTTAAAATTGTCCGATTTTTAGTTCAAGATTTTTAAAAATGAATTATTTAAAAATATTTGATTAGAAGATTTCAAAAATGAATAACAGTTCTACATTGTGTTCAAAATTTAACGATTTGAAATTAAGAAGTTTAAAACTGTGTTGTTTAAAATCAAAATAGATTGTAAATTGAACTATCTGAAATTGATACCTTAGTAATTGAAAAAATTCTATAATTTTGAATAGTTACAATTATTTTAGAGTTCTGAATTTTCAATTATTCACTTTCATAAGTTTTAATTTTGCAATTAAAATTGAAATGGTTCAATTTTGAAAAGTATAATTAAAACTTTCAAGTTATTAATTTTTAAACAACTTGAATTTACCGAAAATATTTAAAAAATGTTAAGGTTTTTAATATGAAAAAGTTTTAGTATCACAATTCTTGGTGATTCAAAATCTTTTTAATTTAAATCAGATACGGCTTCGTTTTATTTCCAATGTTCCCTAGTAAAAATGTATTGATTTTTTATTTTTCCATTTAAAAATACTTCACCGAATTGAACATTTTTCAATTCAACACAGTGAATTTATTTATTTTTTGATCTTAGAAAAATTTATCTAGTCAATTTTAATGTTACATTATTACATTATAACTCTTCATATGTAATCACAATTTAAAATTCTAGGATTTGAAATTGTCAAATTTTAATCGCTGCGAATTTAAAACGATTTCAATTATTCAATTTTAAACGCTTTTAATTAAAAATAACACAATTTCGATTCCTTTGCATTTTAAATGATTCAATTTTCAAAATTCGAATCTGAAAATATTCAAATTTGAACGTTTTGAAATTGTTCTATTTTGAAAATTTGAATCTAAAGTTACGCAATTTTGAGATTCTTCAATTCAAAATAAAATTGTTCAATTTCGAAGGCTTTGAATTTGAAATTATACAATAACAACTCCTTCCTAATGAAATTGTCCAACTTTCCAAATTTTTGCTCTGAAATCTTTCAATTTTGTGTATTTAGAATTGATATAAGTTCAATTCACTTTCATATCGTTGGAAATATTGTCCCTTTTTTTTTAATTTTACCTGATCTAAACTTGTTTGATTTGGAACGTTTTTAGTTCAAAAGCGTACAACATTTTTTTTCAATCGTTTTCAATTTAAAATTATTGACTAATTTACTTTTCTTTAGAAATATTCTTTATATTTGTAATATTAGGAAATAAAAGTCCAGGGACGTGAACGCGCGCGTTGCACGCAGGCATTTATTGCTAGTTATTAACAGTTTATTCATAAATTCTTTTTGTACATACCCGTCTGTCCTTGGAACTTGAAAATCCACTGGCCATGCCCAAAATTCGAAATCGTATTTATTCAGTTCCTTTCTCGCTTCTGAGTGATCCCTTATTTTAGCTTCTTCCAGAGTCTTTACAAATTTTGTGTAAATCGGATTGCTAGCTCTGGAATAACCTCGAGCGACCAGCGAAGTAACGAGGATTATTCCTGCACCTGCCATTAATTTTGACAGGGAATAAATATCCACAAGTGGAGTAATGCGTCGGTACATTAGCATTGCTACTAAAGGAAATGTATAGATCCCCAGGGACCACATCGTGACAAACTGAAATAAAAAAACTTATTTTAATTTATATTTATAAAAAAAATTAATCTCAACAATCCCCCCTCTTCGTGATAATTAGGAAACCAAATTAAAAATTTGAACATTTGTATATCAGGTACATAAAGTACTTAAGGTATCTTAGTTTTCTCGACAAATTTGAGCATTCTAATTATCAGACCTTATTTTTAGTTTTCTTTCTTCCCTTTGTTAAATTTACATTGAAAAGAATTAATTGTCAATAAAAAAACGAATCTTCTATACAAAATTTGAATCTTCAACCCGAAACTATGAAATTTCAACGGAAAGTTCATTTTCAACTAAATAGTTAAATTTTCAGTTAGAGAAATTAATTTTTACCCCAAAAAAGGGAAGTTTCAAAAAATAGTTCAATTTTTAGCCAAACAGATGAATTTTTTACTAAAATTATGAATCTTCAATTTAAAAAATAAGTTTTTAATAAAGTAGTTCAACTTTCAACAAAGGAGTTAAATTTTCAACCTAAAAAGATAAATTTTCAGTAAAAAATGTGATAGTTCATATTTTAACAACAAAAAAACTTTTAATTTTAAATAAAAACCCATTTTATTTATTTATTTTTAACTTGTTTTCAGGTTTTTTTGAGAAAGTGAGCACTATACATAATTGAAAAGTAGAAATAAAGTGGAATTCATCGCCTTATTATATTCAATTTTAAAAGTTCCTTTGAACCCCCTTTATACAATCGCCTATTCATTCCGGAAATGGGATCCGCTGCGCTGCAATACGCCATCTATTTTTTCAATGCAGCCAAAATGTGAATTCGCGAAACCAGGTAGAATTTTCAAGATATGCATTTTAATTTGTGCTTAAAAACAATTTTGATATTGATTTTCATAGTTCAAAAGGAATATTGATTGGAAACAATTAAGTTTGATCGCAAACTAAGTGTTACATGTGAAATTTCCATCGTATAAAGTGAAAAAACACGTTTTATGTTAAAACTACTTTTGTCAAAAAACAATTATTTTAGTATATTATATAAGTTTCAACACATTATAAGCTTTAATTAACCCATCTGACCATAACAATGAATTTAAAGTACATTTTTATCAATTTATACATCAAATATTTACGGAGTGGCTATTTCGCCATACATGTTTGAAACTAGTAAAAACAATGTTAAAATTGGTTTTAAGCACAAATTAAAATTCTACTCAAAAATGCTACCTGGCGAGGATTTTTTTAATTGGGCAATTTTTAAATTATCAAAACGAACCTTGAAATAATTACTATGTGGGTGAAAATAATAAAGTTGACAATATCGTGTATCTAACATATCTTTTAAAAGAAAGCATAATATATATAATTGATAAATACACGTAATTTTCAAAATTAGTCGTAGATTTACAAAATAAGGCTTTTTTATTTCCAATTCATTAATTTTTTGGCTTACGAGTATTTTGGAGAAAAGCCTGGAATTTTTTTCACCATTTCTTTTTGAAGTTTTAATAATTTATTTTAATACTTTCCTGCGGATTTTACAAATTTAATTAATTAATGTTATTAAATTAATAATTTTATGTACAATACCAGCGGAAATTATTTACACGCTGATTTTTCAAATTGTTGCTAGTGTCTTATTTTTAAAAGTATTAAAATGATTTTCTTCCTCATAAAAGCACGAAAGTTAATAAAAGTATGCGTACCATAGCCCACGTTGAAGGCAAAATGTAAATTTAATAAAAAGATATTGTAAAAAGACGTCAAATTTCGAGGTTTTCCAGAAATTGAAATAACTATAGAAATAATCAACATTTTTCGAAATTTTTTAAATTGTAAATGTAAGTCTTTATAGTATTTTGCTAAATCGTGAAGATATTTTTAGTATTTTTTCCCTAGATTCTACCTTAGAGACGAACTCAGTGAAAAAGTCCCAAAGTTTAAATAATGATTGCACTTACCACAAAATTTAAAGAAATTCAAAACAATAATGTTTTTATAGAAATTATTGAAATTTGTTAAAATATAATGAATAATTACTTTTAAAAAATTTTTCTTAGTATTTACACATTTTTGAAATGTTGCGACTTTTTGCACCAAGCTGGTCCCTAGGGCAGAATCTAGGGACAAAATTATAAAAATATCTTAATAATTGAGTAAATATTGTGGATATTTACCTTTAAAATGATACTAAGCACTTTAAAATATGTAAATTACGTATTTCCAGAGTTATTCCAATTTCTCAAAAACATCTAAATTTGATGTTTTTTTTGCAATATGTTTTTGTAGAATTGAGATTTTGCCTTCTTGTTCAGCTGATCAGACACATAATTTTATTCCCTTTCGCGCTATTATAAGGAAAATGTTGTCATGTTAATATTATAAAAATTACAGCACTTTAGATGCAGCTCAAAAAACGCATTTAGATCTCTTTGGTTGAAAAGTGAGCTCTTCTATGGAAATTCGTTATTTCTTTGGCTGAAAAAATACTATTAATACTATTTCGGTTGAAGATTCATAATTTTGGTTGAAAATTCATCATTTTGTTTAAAAATGTAGGGGAGACCGGGGCGAGATGAGCATACTAATAATTTTCAGTGAAATGTTTGCAATCTATAGAATTTTTTTAAAATCGAAGTGGTTCTTCACATTATTTGAACTTTCAGGTATCAATTTTATGAAGGACGAAGTGTTTTAAAAATATTAATTGCTTTAAAAATATTAAAATTATAAACTGTGCAATATTGGGGAGAGATGAGACACGCTAACTATTAATTATTTTTTGTTAATAGAAGTTTATTTCTTTGTGATTTTGTAGGTATCATTTAGTCCTATTACTCAGAGGAACGAGTTTATAAATATTTGAAAGTATAAATGCAATTAATGATCAGTTTAATACAATTCTTTCATTTATTCTTACATAAAATACGAATTGTAACCTCCTAGAATTTCTAACCTCTAACAGTCTAATCACAGTCCTAAAGATTTAAACCTTTTTTTGAAAGTTTGAACACAAGAATTTTTTTGGCCGTAGTAAAGAAAAACTTACACAAGTTTTATATTATTTCAATATTCTAATTTAAAATAATTTAATCGGAATAATTAGAAATTACAGTTGAAATCTATGTTTACTATTTTTTAAACATAATTTGCAAATAAATAAAATAACAAAATAATAATGTTGAAAAAGCAATGACAAAACATCTACAATTTATTAATGAAATTAACCATAAAATTGTATAACAACAATGACTTAAGATTTAATAGATAGACCTCATTTCATAAATTATATATGCACATACTTGTATCACTCGTATTTTTTACAAGAAATTTCTACCGAAACATCTTTTTGCAAACATTTGTCAACTTTACGTGTTAAATTAGTTGCTCTTGGAACTTCGTGAGCAATTGCAGCTGCTCTAACACTCACATTCTTTTGTAAAACAGATTTTACAGCCGCAGCCATAGACTCTTCTGACCATGACTGTCTGTTAGTTTTTCTTCTATGGGTTCTCACCATTGCAACAAATTTAGATTTGTCAACTCTGCACTTGAAACTTTTCGGCCGACTCCATAAAAAGGTTAAGAGCTCTCAGTGACAAGCAGGACATGCGTGTCTCATTGCGCCCCATAAACCTGGCTCATCCCGCCCCAAATCACAATTTTTATCAAATCTTAAATATTACAGGTTTTTATTAAATAAATGTGTATAAATAAATGACGTCATTAAATTTCGATAAATGAACTTTACGAAAAACCTTAGGTTGAAAATATTATCTGTTATTTTCAAAATTTTCTTTCTGTTTTAAAATACGACATAATAACAGGATTCAGGTGTTGAAATTTTAATCGTTTTTATTTTTAATTTATTTAATTTATTTAGTCTATTCTTTGATTTCGAGATATTCAATATCATTATTTTGGTTATACCTGAAAAGAAGAGTAATGAAAACCAGATATTTTAAGAGACCATACGGGGTCTCATTTGACCCCGTATGGTCATCTCGCCCCGGTCTCCCCTAACTATTTTTTTGAAAATTAGTTTGTTTTTGGCTGCAAATGAGTTTTTTTAAACTGAAAATGGAACACTATTCTAAATGAATATTTCATAATTTTAGTTGAAAATCAATCTCTTTGGTTAAACATTAATTTTTTCAACTAAAAATTGAACTATTCAGTTTTTGGTTAAAAATTATATTTTTTAATTGAAAATTAAATAATTTTTGGTTGACAATATTTATCTTTTTATTTTAAAATTCATTTATTTCAAATTAATTAATCTTTTTGGTTAAAAATTCACCTTTTCGTGAAAAATTCAACTATTCTAGTTAAAGATTTATCATTTAGTTGGAAATTAATCTTCTTGGTGAAAAATGTAACTATTCCAGTTGAAGATTCATCTTTTTAGTTGAAGATTCATCAGTTTGATTGAAAAATACATTTTTTTACCTGCAAATTTAACTATTTAGTTTTTGAATGACAGTTTATCCTTTTTCAATTGAAAATTCAACTACTATTTTGGTTGAAAATTCGTCTTTTCCAGTTTAAAATTTATATATTTTGTTGTAAATTCATGTATTTTGTTTTTTATTTTCAATTCATCTTCTTGGCGAAAAATTCAAATATTGCAGTTAAATATTCATAATTTTAGTTGAAAATTCATATTTTTGATTGAAAATAAAACTACTTGGTTGAAAGTTAAACTTTTGATAAAAAATCGTATTTTTCGTTTAAAATTAATCTTTTTTAGTTGAAAAGTCAACTATTTGGTTCAAAATTCATTTATTTGGTTAAAAATAGTATTTTTTGTAGAAAATTATTCTTTTTGGTTTCAAATTCAACTATTTGGTTTAAATTGATCTATCTACCCACATTAATTTAATCTAAATTTGCACTAAAATTTAAGTATAAGAAAATGAAATAAAAACTTGTTTGAATTATTATTCAAATTCATGGACTTTAGAGGCAAATTCGAGCAATGATTGATTATGTTTGTAGAATTATTTTATTATTTAGTTAAATCGATGGTGTTAATATATTTAAGATCATCTGGTAATATAAGATAATAATAAATGAAAAAAAAATATTTATAATAAACTTCGAAAACTGTATATATATTCCAAGTCGATTGTCTTTAAAAATGCGAAATAATTGAATGGCTCCGTACTATGAAAAATTCTGCCTGGAATAATCTAGAATTCTCAGGGAAGTTTTTTCCAGGATTTAGTATGCACTCTGCATATGTAACTATTTTTATAGGCAATAATTCGAAATTATACAGAAAACAGTTCTCTTTTGCTCTGAAAATACAACTTGAATTTTAAAGGAAACGTAAAATGGAGCACAAGGAAACCTTACTCCAAAATTAATTAAATCTCTATTACACTTTGAAAAAGTTGTTTTTATTAAAGAATAAATGAGAAGGAAAAACGACTAAAAATCAAAAATGAAAAGATAATGTATAATTAGGAATAGATGTTAGATGTATATTTTCGATCAATTTGAAGAAAGTGAAGCAAGAACATGCCCCGTTCAAAGTGAGATTTTCAGTTTTTGAATGGCCTATAATCTAATACAGAAAGAATAAAGTTTACTGTCGATATTATTGAAACTCACTGAAGTAATAATTTGATCGCCCCATCGTTCCAAACTCCTTGGCTCGTACGGTTTCTGCAAGTCAACAACACGTATATAACCTTAAAACAAGATGTTGTCAATTTAAACTTTGAAATAAACAATACCCACATCGGCAAGGTTACTGAGCCATGTAACTTCGTAAATTTTATACAATCGAGGACTAAATGTGCATCGACAAATGGTTCGAATTAGCGACATTTCGTACCACTTTTTTCTCACATGCAATATTATTTTTTTCAAATCGCTATATGTGTTCGGAAACCTGCTGCACTGCAGCTACAGGCAAAGTCGCTAACGCGGCTTACGGCTTACGCCGCCTTACGGTAACTAGTGACGTCAGAAGCAGTCAGAAGCTACATCAAAAATCAAATGACAGATTATTTTTCACTACCAAAAATAGTGCGATATAACACATTTCTTACTTTGATTACCTAATTTTATTAAATTCAAATATTAAAATATATACTTTAATTTGAAGTACTATAAAATATTATTAATAATTATAAATTAAATATTATATTAGCTATTTATAGCTTATACCTTGGTGAAAGTTTCAGATAGAAAGAATTATATATCCTTTTGAATCCATTTCAATCCGGGATCCGTCTAATCCGAAGTTGAAACAAGGATGGCAATCCAACTGAATCCGACATAATCCAAGGTCAAACCAAGATTTCTATCAAACTTAGTCGGAACTAATCCGATTTTGTAACAAGAATTATTCTTATCCGAATTAATCCCAAGTCGAAATAAGAATGACAATCCGATTGAATCCGACCTAATTCGATTTCAAAACTGAATTGGACCCAATTCGATTTTGAATCAAGAATTATTATCTGATTCAATTATTTGAAGTAGAAATAATAAGAATATGACAATCCGATAAAAATTCTTTAACTTTGATGATTTTGGAAACTAAAAGTCAAGTTTTCCATTCTTAGTTTTGAAGTTAAACAACTTTCGCATATATAGCATTAAAATTACACAAATTTTTAATTGTGAAATTTTCAAAATTAAAAACTCTTCAATAATTTTAAAGATTTACAATTTATAGTTCTGCAATTTTGAAGAGTTTGAATGGAAGCTTCTAATGTGTCCCCTAAGGTTTTACATTTTTCTTGTATTTCTTCCCTATTTCTTTACACACCCCCACACACTTACTTGGTGGTGGGAGGAAGACCTACAGTTTAAGGTGGGTTCCGAACCACCAAGAGCAACACCTTAAGTACTTAGAGAACCTTCTTCTCTAGAGGTACCGGTCCCACGACTCTCCGGAGATGAACAACTCCCTCGCTAGGCAAGTGTTCACCGCATGGGCCACCGAGGCTCTTCCAGAGTGCGAGGCGGGAATCGAACCCGCAAGCCGACGGAGTGGGTCCAAAGCATGCCTTAACCCCCACGACCATCGTCCCACTCAATTTCGAAGAGTTACAATTGAAAATTCTTGAATTTTGAAAATCTAGAATATGTAGAAATTTCTAAAAAAAATACTAATATGTAGCCACACACTTTTTCATATTTCGCATATAATAAAATATTTGTTTTAGTAACTAATATTGTGAATTATAATCAGTATTTTTCATGAAATTCCTTTCCCAAATCAACAAATGTATTTTTCACAAATCATCACATCGATGCATTTACTCGTAATTGGAAAAAACTTGTTTTTCTATTTATAAATACAATACAGTTAGGTACAGATATTTAAAAAATTATAAAAACTACATGCGCGCTACCTGGCGATTGTTGTGTGAACCCCAACTCTTAGGCTCGCGGCTCGCTCGGTTTTCGGGTTGTGTTTGTGTAAATTAGTTATACATTAGTTATAAATAAAAGGGAAATTTGCAAATAAGCAGTGGAAAAAAAAAAGTGGTTCAAATAGAAATGGAGCGTCCGCGTAAACATTCTTCAGAAAGAATCAAACCAATGAAGAACAAAATGACGTAAGTACATCTTTTTAATCAATATAGTAAATTGTAGACTTTCACGTAAAAACGTGCATTTTAACATAAAAATATTGCATTTTTGCTCTATATTTTTAATCAAAACAAACACATTAATTTTTAAATGATAAAACGTCGATTTGCAAATTCCCACATTTCCTAACCTCAAAACTTAAACAATTTCATACCGACTCCAGAAAATAATTCCTTTTCCGCGAGTTTGAAAGATTAATTCATATCCAAAATGCAAATATTTACTAAAAAAAAAGAAGGCTTTCAAATTTTTTAATCTTGTAATATTTAATCTGAATACTTAACAATATTGAGATTACAAATGAAAACAAAAAGGAGTCTCCAAATGCAGCTTTAAAACTTAGAAAATAAACAAAAGATGCTAAAATTTTATATTAATAATATCAATATTTTTAATTACATTACAGGAAATCGCAGATGCAACTGGCTATTCTTAAAAAGAAAGAATGTGACGCGAAAGCACAATCAATAGTAGAAAAGTTGCTGGAACCTGATGTGGATCCTCGGTGGTTGCTCGAAAGTGTTAGTAATTGATAATCATGCGTCTAAAAAAAAATAATTATAGGAATCTCAGTTCCTCCCTTTTTTATCTAATCTTTTTTTATCCCTTTTAAATTTGAAAAATCCCCTAAAACACGTAAAATTGCCAATTTTGACCCAATTTTGCCCATTTTTTACCAGGTTTCGATTCATTTTTTAAGAATCATAAATGGAAATTCAAGACATTAGAGAACAAGACGCTTTAAAAGAGATTCTTTTTTATATCAATTTCAAATATTTCCTAAACGAATTATTCGCTAATTTTGTATATTTGAAGGAAATCGTCGACAGCGAAGAAATCGTTAACGAATCAGTGTAGTTGCCAATAAAAAAGTCTTTATATAGGTAATAGACTTCACATGGCAAAACGCTATAAACACGGGGAAAATAAAGAGATTTTTTTAAATTAAGATACGCGAATTAATTCTTTTAAATAGAATTAATGTTTATACTATATTAAATTCAATTTTCAAATAAGAAGATTTATTTTCTATCAAAAGAGATCTTCAATTTAAAAAGTTAATTTCTAACAAACTAGTTCAAGTTTAAAGCAACTAGTTAAATTTTCAACGAAAAATTCAATAGTTTATTTTTCAACCAAATTATTGAATTTATAAGCCAAAAAGACGAACTTTCTACAAAGCTACAAAGTAGTTGAATTTTCAACCAAAAAAATATGAATTCTGAACGAAAAGTGTAATAGTTGATATTCGGACAAAAATAGTTTTATTTTAAATGAAAAACAGTTTAATTCAACCAAAAAAGACAAACTTTCAAAAAAAAGTTAATTTTTTAATTTTCGAGTCAAATAGACGAATTTTCTACAAAACAGTTGAATTTTCAACCACAAAATATGATGGCTAACAAAAAAAGTTAATTTGCAACCAAATAGTGGAATTTTCGACTAAAATTATGTATCTTCAACCAAAAGATGAATAAATTTTTAACAAATGAGTTCAGCTTTGAACCCAGTAGTTGATATTGCAACCAGAAAAGATTTTAATTTTAAATAAAAAAGATTTGAATTCATCAAAAAAGACGAATTTTTTACAAAACAGTTGAATTTGCAACAAATTAATAAAATTTGCAACCAAAGAATTACATTTTCAACAAAAAAATAAAATTGCGTACCAAAAAGATCAAAATAATAATTTTTTGGTTTGAGTGGAGGATGATACTGGGACATATAGTGAATGGATTGGGACAATACGCATATCCAGATAGTAACCGGAAGTAAGAATATTTCATGTTTGAAGTAAAGTTAGGTTAAAATATTTCACACAATCAGCAGTAGCTGGGCATCATATCGAAACAGGACATAGTATTTTATTTGACAAAACAACCGTCATCGCCAAAACGTACAATAAATTTCCCAGAAAACATAGAGAAGCAATCGAAATCTTGAAACACCCTAGTAACATCAATAGAGACAATGGATATAATACCAATCCGATTTGGCTTTCCGTCCTCCCGGGTTTTTAAAAAAGACTTGATTGGCCAATCAAGTCCAACCTGTCCCCACCATGGGGCGCTCTGGCCAATCACAGGCATCGTAGAGAATACATATATAAGAACAGCATAACCTGTTGAAGTGAACTGCAATGTTCACGAAACATCGGCAACATTCATAGTTTCGCACACGATTGAAACCCGAAAAATCTTTAAATTTTCAATTTAAATTTATTATAATGAATCATCGTGGAAGTATTAAATCTATTATTAATAAATAATATCGGTTGGTGGTAACCAAACGAAACTCCGTTCTTAGACTGTTGTCAATCAAATCCAAGTGATCAAATTTTTTGGTCTTTACAGTCTTATAAAAAAACAACACATTGCTATTCTGGTGTCAAAATTTTTAATACGATCGACGTATTAAATCGTATTAAAAATTTTGACACCAGAATAGCAATGTGTTGTTCTATTATTAATAAATAGGAAGTTTGCTTAATTTATAACAATTTAAAAATAAATAATAAAATACGTAAAAGGACGTATCAGAGAAAAGTATGTTAGTTGCGTTTGTAAAACAAAATTTAATTTTTCATCTTCATAATTTTGTTATTTTCGTGAATAATAATTTGTTTATTTTTTTTACATTATGATAATTTTTTAACTGACATTGAAAAATGTTTTGAGCATCTGAGAGCTTTCATCTAATAAAAATATATTTGAAAAAAATTTAGAAGGCTGAGGAAACAAAAACAGAAAAAGTAGGTTTTTCAAATAGTCATTTTTGTGTTTTTCAATTATTTCTTTCTGCCTTACTTAGAAAAATATAGTTTGGACAACTCAAGATTTGTTACTAAAAGTAATATATTAGAAAAAAATTGATGATAATAAGGATTCAAAATCTATCTACTGATAAACATGCATTTACAAAAATACATACATCAGCTTTTTTCAATTCTGTTGATCTATTTTTCAATCTGTGATCTTCTTGAATCTTTTCTTATGTATTTCATCAATAGAAAGTGCTGAAGTGCTTAATAGATTTTTTTCAGATATCGTTAAATATTCACGAGATACCCATATGATATAAAAAGTTTTTAATAATAAATTAAATCCCCTTTTAATCTCCTTTTTTGGCAAAAAATCCCCTTTTTTACCTGAAACTGAAGAACCGCTGTGATTCCTGTAATTACTAATAACTTCATAAATAAACATCATTGTTATTATTTATTTATACTAATATTCCAGTTGCAACACATAAATAAATGTCACATGGAGGATGTTATCGAAGAAAGGTCGATAGAAAAATTATGCGGTTATGCTTTATGCAATAAACCTTTAACAATGGTGGTAACTCAACGTTATCATATATCGACGAAAAGAAATAAGGTTTACGATGTCAGTCGACGAAAAAGTTTTTGCAGTTCTTTCTGCTATGGTGCAACAAACTACTTGTTAGATCAAATGCACGTGAGTCCTCTTTGGCTAAGAGAAGAAGACCACGTTACCGAATTTCGGTTTTTGCCTGATACCCATAAAACAGTAGCGAATATTCCAGGAGAAGAAGTAATAGTTAGTGGCGAAGACTCGATTACTAAGGACGATATAGAGACTGACGAACCCGAATGTTCAGAAGGAAAAGAACCTCAAAAAAATGAGAATTTGAATAAACCAGTACTTAATGAAGAAAAAGCTGCCGAGGAAACGAATCTAGAAGGTGAAAAGGGCATAGCAAATTCACCAAAATTGCGAGAAGAAAGTGAATTTAATCTCATTGCAAATCCAGATGAAAATGTAATCCAGAATGAAAATTTGGATGGTACGAAAAAAGTTATTTTGGAAAGTACAGAAACTAGAAAGTCTAAAAAGAAATCTGTTACTTTTCAACTTCCAAATGACAAAGAAAGTTCGTCAACTAGTTGTCAGAGTCCGGAAAAAACAGAAGAAAATTCAGAATCACCCACCACGAGTGATTCTTTAATCAAAGATATAACTCAAAAAAAGGATTCAGATTCGTCAATCTCCCCAGTATCACAAAATCCTCGAAGAGAGTCAATATTCCAGAGAGAAAGAAAAAGTGCAAAGAAAACTTCCAAGGGTTCTAAAAACACTTTGGTAACCCTTGGTTCTTTGGTCAAACGGATTGAAGAAATCTTTAAAGAATGGATTACAGAAGAGACTCTTCGTTTACTTCTTGGAGAAGAAACGACAAAGCAGCAAGTTTTTGAAAATGTAACTAAACAGGAAAAGTATGCAGCCCTCTGTAAAAAATTGAATCAACTTCAGTTGGAAGACGAAAGGGAGGAGCGTGCGAAATTAGAAAAAACGGCTTCGAACGCTGTTCCGCATTATTCATTTTTACAAGAAGACGGGCAGAAATTACAACTTAAGGTGCTTCAATCTTAAATTTCTTAGAATATTGACTTATTTTTAAATTTTCAAACAAATAAATTGACTTTTTTTACGAAGAATCTTGTTAATTTTTCTGTGGATTCTTGTAGGTGCGAGCATTTTACGAAGGCCGTACAGTAATTGAAATCCCTAACGAATCTGCTAAAAATGAAAACGCCGAAAAGGAGGAAGACTCGAATTCAGTTTTTCCTTTGACTGAGTCGCGAGCACCAAAAGCTATTCGACGTAGAATTTTTCTGGAAAAAATTAATAACATGTAAGTTTCACTCAGTTTTCCGATTTATTCCTTTGATTCCATCATCAAGGTTGCTACAGGTCAGGAAAAATCAGGGAACTTAAAACTGGTCAGGGAAAACCTGAAAATCATCGAATTTTCGACAAAATTAAGTTGAAATTTAGGGATTATCCACAAATTACGCTCGCAAGTTTGAGCGCGCCTAGGGCGCGCGACTGTTGGATCTCGCGCTTCGCGCTCGATCATATATTTATCTCGCGCTTCGCGCTCGATTATGTATTCACCTCGCGCTACGCGCTCGGGCGTATTCACATCGCGCTTTACGCTCGATTCCTCTAGATCTTTGAACTTCGTGTTCGACTTCGATGAAAAGAAAAAGTTTATTTCTAAATATTAGAAAATTATCAAAACCTCTACATATGAAGTGATTGTTAAATTTGTTTTTATTTTAGACTGAAAAGGAAATTTATTTACTCAAGGTTCTATCGACCTTAAGGAACACATTCTCATCCAGATGCTCGCGCTTCGCGCTCGATATTTGATTTCAAATTCATTTGAACCTTGCGTTCCACGTTAGGTTCTGTGCACCGTATAATAGAAACAAAAAAGTTTGAGCGCACTTACGGCGCGCGATTTGGGCGTCGCGCTTCGCGATTTGTATTTGATTTCAAATCAAGAATAATTATATAAATTAAGCGACAAATCTTATTAGTTAAAATGTTATTTCAGATTTTCCGTTTTTCAAAGAAGTTATTTTTTTCATTTTGAATATATTCTTACAACGAAAATGGATTTTTCCAAAGTTTTCCAAAAATTTGATTTCTTTTCTGTCAATGTTATTTTCACGAATAAAATAAAAACTACGCGTCCTATCGAAACATGATGGATAACAAATTTGTACCTCTTCTTTGAATGAACAAATGTTGTCTTCGTCATGTTTTTCGTAGCTTGTGTTATTCGTCTAAAAATTTATTTTTTCTATTTTCAATGCTGTTTTTTATAAATAAAACAAAAACTACGCGTCATATCAAAAAGTAAATAATAACAAATTTGTAGATCTTTTTTAGGTGCATAATTTTGGTCCAGTCATCTTTTGTCGTATCCTGCATAGTTTCACAGCAAAATGGAATTTTTGATTTCTCATTATTTTGTTGTGCGATCAGAATTTAAATTTTTTATTTTTTGAAAAAATTCAAAAAGTTATTATGAAAATATTGTAAGGTGTTCAAAAAGCAACGTTTTTCTTCTCTTGACTTTTTTTCATAACGTGCGTTTTTCGGCTTAAAAAGTTCATTTTCGTTTGTTTTTTGGAATTTTGAAAATGCTATAACTCTGGTAATTTTTTTTTTATCTGAAAAAGTCATTAGGATATTTTTTTTTCTTTTTGCTTCCTACTAATAACCGTCCATAGAATTTCCAAAACTTCAAAAAAAGTGTTCTCAAAAATTTTCAAAATGTGCTCACTTTTTGAATTTTCATCCGAAATAGCTGGTTAACGAACTTGTTCTTTCTTTTTAGGCCCTAAAAAAGTGTGCCAAAGCACAACCCAATCTGATTATTTTTTCGAAAGTTATCGTGCCTACAGACAGACAGACAGACACCTTGATAAAAACCTTTTTTTCTGGCTCAGGGGGTCTCAAAACGTGGAGATTTGATGAAAACCGACCAAGTCAAATTTTACATAAAACCAATACCTTCTCATTAGAATGAGAATGTAAAAAAAAATAATCAATTTTTTTACAAAATTAAAAAATATATTGTTTTTTAATTTCCCGGTGTTAAAAATTGTCGATCTACTGGTGAAATTATTTTCTGGTGAAACGAGAACAATCTGCCTCAGCCCGGATTTTTCTCGTTTCATCAGAAAGTTAAGAATTCTTCTTGTAGTTGAAAGTTTATTATTTGGGTGACAATTTTATTCTTTTGTTGAAAATTCAGTATTTTTTATGACATTTTTTTTGTTAACTACAAAATATTTCTTGGTTGAAAATTCAAGTCTTTTGTTGAAAATTCCTCTTTTCGGTTTAAAAATTCATCTGTTATCGTAGAATTGTCATGTTCTTGGCTAAAAATGAATCTTTTTAGGTTGAAAACTCAGCTGTATTGTTGATCGTTCTTTTTTTTTTTGAAAATTACTTTTTTAACTGAACATGTAACTATTCCATTTATGCTTGAAATTTTTTTTTAGTTGAAAATTAATTTATCTGGTTGAAGAGTAATTTTTGGGGGGTTGAAAATTCATTTATTTTGGTGGACAATTCAAATTTTTAATAGAAAATTATTTTTTTTCTTTGCTTTAAAATTCAACATTTTTGAAAGTTAACTTGTTTGTTAAAAAATAATATTTTCATGTTGAAAACTCAACTGTTTTGTAGCAAATTCGTCTCTTTGATTGAAAATTTAAATATTTTGTTGAAAATTCCTTATTTTTCTTTAAAATTAATTGTTTTAACTGGAAGTTCAATTATCCCAATTTTGGTTGAAAGTTGACTTTTTTTTAGTTGAAAACTCAACTATTTGGTTGAAAGTTCATTTTTTTTAATTCGGCTTTTTTAGTAGAAAATTAATTTTATGAACTTAACATGTACCTATCTATTTTGGCTTGAAAATCTTTTTTAGTTGAAACTTAATTTATCTGGTTGAAAACTCGTTTTTTTGGATTGAAAATTCTATTATTTTTATAGAAAATTCAACTCTATTGTAGAAATTTTTTTGCTCTCAAATTCAACAGATTTGACAGTTGACAATTGACAATTGACAGTTGACAATTCAACTGTTTTTTAGAAAATTCGAATCTTTGGTTGAAAATTCATCTCTGGTTGAAAATTGAACTATTTTGATGAACATTTTTCCTTTTGATCAAACTAATTTGTTTGTATTAAAATATATCTTTTTTAGTTAAAACATAAAGTATTTTCTTTCAAATTCGTCTTTATTAGTAGAAAACTTATCTTGTTGGTTGAAAATTGATCTTTTTGGTTTAAAAATCAACTACACACCTCGAAGTTGTAATATATGTGGATTTACTATATTTTCGGTTGAAGTTTTTCTTGACTAAGATCTTTCGGGGGGGCGCCGCGCGCCCCCATAAGAAACAGTGAGATCTCCTACTACCTCCTCCTCGTGAATCGTCTTACGTAATCGTAATTTTGTAGCAACTCTGATCAATTAATTTATTCAATAACAATATATTTATATTGCAGATTGCCAGATCTCCTACGAGCTTTGTCCGGAAATGGTCAAGTTCTCCCAGCACGATTTGCTTACAGCAGGGAAAGAGTAACTGCAGTTAAAGCTTTGGTTAGCACTTTCGCTTTGAGCGCGGATAATATCGTTTTCAAATCTGCCGAATGGACTCTGGTAGGCCTCATCATTATCAAAATGTAAGTAATTATTCCTTCAGGTTCTCTTTTAAATTTAATTAATGATCATAGTAATCTTTGAATTAATTCATTCACTCTGTCTATATTGAAGCTCCTATGTGATTTCAATTTAAAATTAAAACTTGAATGCGCAATTCTAAAAAACTTCCATTTTTAAATTTTAGATTTAAATATTCTAAATTGATTTGGTTAGTTTTAAATGTAATAATTTTAGGCTCTAAATACTCTAAAGTTGTTTCGTTAAAATTTAAAAACGTACAACATTGTCTAGATTCCTCAGTTCTTCGCAATCGTAGAATATTCTATTGGAAGAAATAATGCTAGCACAATTTTCAGTTTATAAGATTTTGTAACGGTGTACTCGGTTTCGGTTTCGATTCTTTTGGAATAGAACTGAAGGGCCTATGACAAAGTCACCGAACGCGTCCTCGGGTTGCGGATAGAGGATCCCTGTACCAAGGGTTCCTGCTGAATATGGTTACAATAATTAATAAGCAGTCGCGGACAATTGTCCAGGGATGGTCCCGAAGGAATAACCCCCAAGTGGAGGCGTAACAACCGTGCCGAACGCTGAATGTCACCTGGGTGAGGTGTTTTAAACGGTGACTCTGGGATACCGGGCGACCTCTCAGAGTACCAGCCATATCCTTGCACGCGGGGCTCTACAAGGATGGACGAACACTTTCCCTAGCTGCTCGTGGGAACAACAATGACACATGCTTCAGCACGCTTCGCATCAGTCTTTGCGAAATCAAGCCGACTACCTCCGGAAAAATGGATATGTACGTGGAGCGCTTCCCCAACCGTTGCTTGATCAAGCTGGAGACAAAGCTGAGGATTTGACATTAAGACCAACCGCAGAAAGCAGGCACCTTCTGAGAAATGATCGCGATTTCAGGACAAGGGAAACATTCACAAGCAAGTCCCTCCTAAGCCCCAAGATCTGGCTGAAGTGGATGCCTCCCTTCGTGGAGATATCTCGCAAGACTCCGACCTCTGGACGATCAACTGCTCACTTCATGGTGCTGCGAGAGCTTTGGCTGATTCAAATCGAAGGCTAAAGCCGACGATGGATCAAAAGACCAAAAGACGCTTGCTTCAACTGAACAAGAAGATTGGATAGGCAAGACAGAATGCGTCCCTTGCTCAATGTGTGATTGACTACATAACGTCTGGTAGACCGTTCACGGAAAGGGTTCAAAGGTTCGTCCAAGAACTAAGGATCTTCAATCACACACTGAACAAGTCAAAACTGCAGACAATCAAGCAGCATATTGTTGACAAAATACGGCTGTTATCTGACGCAAGGAGGAGAATACAGAAGAGGGATAGATGGATCAGGGAGAATCAACAGTTTCTGGCTGACCCAATGGGCTTCTTCAGCGATCTTCCTGTTTCTAAAAAAAATCCACCCAAGTATACATACAAGATTCCGAAAACACTAAAGTTGAAAGAAGATACTGACAATATCATCCGCTTCAAGGAGTTTTGCGACAAGCTCGTCAAATCTGAGGAGGAATGACCATCAATCACTGCCGAAGAGGTGAATAAAGCACTTAGAGGCACGAAGAACTTTTTCGCTGCTGGACTAGATTGTATCAAGAACTTCTGGCGGAAGAAGTTTACTTTCACACACCAACATTTGGCAGTGGCTGGTGTTCAGACGCACCGCCTTACCGAAAAAAGGCAACTTGTCCAACCCAGGGAATTAGAGGCCAATAACTTGTTTAAACACACTGTATAAGATCATTACAGCTGTCATAAACAACAGGATTGTTCGACGAATTGAGTCTGTGTGGCGAGAGATATGTGTTATTGTACATCTTAACACCGGAGAGACCTATAATACCTGGGCGTGTCTCGAAGCCGCATTCAGGACGTAGCATCAGTGAAGGAGTCTCTCTGAAGCAGACACAAGCATCTTCTTCGACAGATTTGGTCTTCCAATCTGCCGGCGTTGAACAAGGTATCTGCGACTAACATACTTTCCGTCCCGGTTCTACTCTCCTCGTTTGGGGTGGTTCAATGGATGAAGAACGAGCTTAAGGCCCTTGATATCACCACACGTAAGATCATGCATATGCATAAAAGCTTGCATATCAATTCGTCACTTCCGCGATTATACATTTCAAGCCGTCAAGGCGGACGCGGACTTCTAAATCTCCAGTGTCTTCTTAACCGAATTGTTGTAAGTACAGCTTACATCGTTGCGAATGGCAGAGATCCTCTCCTAAAGATGGTCAGAAACCACAAGATGATTGGCGAAGGAGCGTTCCTTTACAAAGCCGCGGAGCAAGCGGCCGAGACCCTTGGCCTGAATTTTCATATTAGAAATGAGGGTAGTGCATTACTCCATCTAGATGCTTCACTTCTAAAAGCCGAAGTAAAGAAAGCAGAGGTTAGAAAATTTCACCAAGAGCTACTCGACAAGCATATGCACGGAAAGTTTTACAGAAATGTAGAAAAAAAGCCCGGTAAAAAGGCTTGCATTAAAAAGTATTGTAAAATTTCATGTACCCAGTGGTAACGTAACAAATATTGAATACTTCTGGATCCCCTTTCTGTCCGCCCGTTTTGAATCTCCACAACAGTAGAAGTTATCTCTTAAATTGAAACCCTTTCTGTACCAAGCGGCGATGATATTTTTCTGAATAACTTTGGATGCCGCGAAGCAACCAAGAAATATAAAAATGTCAATCTTTTTTTCGAAGTTTCTGTTTTTCGAATAATAATGAGGTCAAAAGCTTTTTAAAACATAGCATCAGTCATTTTACGATGTCAGGATTAATTTCCACACAGATGGCTATGGTGAAAAATAATTTTTTAAATTTGTTATCATCATTTTATATTTTTGTAATTGATAATATTTGAACAAAGCCAATATTTTACGATAAAGAGATGTATTCATGTGAATAACCCTACCAGATTTTGCAAAAAATTTTCTTTTGGAGCGTGTTTTAATTCTTCAAATGAAAATTGTGTTCTTAGTTTATTTGAGGTTACGATTGGCAGCTCCGATCGGCTTTGAAAGGGATTGGAATCTTATTATTTTCGCCGCCTAATGAGGATTGAAAAACGAAGGACAGAAAAGGCATTCTTAGGGATTCAAAATTTCTAATACTTTTTAATGCAAGGCTTCTTACCGGGAGTACTTGTAGAAGGAGCAAACTTTTGCTTTCCTCAGATCGTCAGGGCTTAATTCAGGTACAGAGAATTTTTATTTTCACGTGTCAGGACGGTGTCATTTCCACCTTAGCAGAACGTGACCCCATTTTATGTCAAGAAATTCCCAGTGATAGGTGCAGAGCGTGTAATGCACACTGTGAGTACCTAGAACACATACTATCGGGGTGTCCGACCCACACATGAACGACGTATATATATAGACATAATGCGGCCCTAAGAGTGCTATATTAACATCGTTGTTGCTCTTACGATGTTGGTCGCGACCCTGCCCTGCCGAACGCTCCAAGGGAGATAGAGTCAATTGTCCAAAACGAGAGGTGCCAAATTTTCTGGAACTACGATTTTTGGACAGCAGTCAAGGAGAAAGAAAAGGCGGAGAGGTATCAAGAACTTAAAAGACAGCTGCAACGACTGTACCCAAAATATTCGGTGCAAAAATATGCCAATGCACTTGCGAGATGGATGCAGAAAGCTGTCATCCTTGGGTCGCTTCGTGTCCACAAGACACACGAGGGTTTCGCCGGCCTGTCGTTGTGATTTCATGGTGCCCTGTGACCACCCATCTTACGGTTGTGAGACGTTGCCATAAGTGTGATTTACCGCGGTTCTACTGGGAGCCGATGTCATTTTTTAAATGGCAGTTGCTCTCACTGGAACACTTCCGTGGTTGTTTAACCCTTTTTTTAATATATATATATATATATGAGTATGTAAAAATATATTTTTTTTTTTGATTGCTTGACTGTTGTTTTTTGATTTCTTTCGGATTTGGTTCCTTGGGAATCGACCGATAGAGGGTCCCTGTACCAAGGGTTTCTGCTGAATATGGTTATAATAATTAATAAGCAGTCGCAAACGATTGTCCAGGGATGGTCCCGAAGGAATAACCCCTAAGCGGAGGTGTAAGAACCGTGCCGAAAGCTGAATGACGCCTGGGTGAGGTGTCTCAAACGGTGACTCTGGGATACTGTGCGACCTCCCAGAGTATACAGCCTTATCCTTGCATGCGAAGCTCTACAAGGATGGACGAACTCTTCTCCCTAGCTACTCGTGGGAACAACAATGAAAATACCAAACATAGTTGTAGTAAGTGCGGTTCAAAACAATCGAACGCGCAGGGCTCCCGGCAATGGGTCGGACAACAATGCCGACTACCCTAGAGTTGGGAGAGCCAATCAAGGCTAGAGTCAGTGCGATTGAAGGGCAGAATCTCATTACACTTGAGTGGACGGATTGACTCAGGGATGACCTGCTGGAATGCTATGATGGCAGTATGGCCCCTGAACGAAAAGGGTACATGGCGCGACTGCATACTGTATGGTGCGAAAAACACCCAGAGTTCTCTGATTTTTCACAGAAACGTCTGCGAAACCGTGCCGAGGACCTCCGGAAAAGGGGTTATATAAGCGAAGCGCCTACTCAACCGCAGCCAGAACAAGCCGGCAACAGAGAAAGAGCGGCGACAATGAGACCAACCTCGAAGAGGCATCCAATAGAGGAAGAACGATGCTTCAGGACCCGGAGAAACATCAATATTCAGGTTTCTCCCAAGCCCAAAGATCTGGCTGAACTGGATGACGAGCTTTGTGGAGATTTTTCCAAAGAATCCGACCTCTGGACTGTCAATTGTGGTGCGTACAATGCAGCGAGAGCTTTGGCAGATGCAAACCGTAAAACAGAACCAACGGTTGATCGTAACACCAAAAGACGAGTACATCAACTCAGCACAATGATTGGCTGGGCAAGACAATACGCGTCCCGCATTCAGTGTGTGATTGACTACATAACATCTGGCAGGACTTCCACTGCCAAGGTTCGACAGTTTGCGCGCGAACTGCGGATCCGTCATCACACAATCAACAAGTCAAAGGTACAGACCATCAGGCAAGAAGGCTCAAAGAACATAAATAGCTTCAAGGACCTGTACAATGCCCTCATAACACCTGAGGAGGAATGCCCACCTATCACTACCGAGGAGATGAAAAACGTATTAAGAGGCATGAAGAACTATTCCGCTTCGGGACCAGCATCTGTCCCGAATTTTTACCTCATATTTTTACCTCAATTTTTACCTCAAGTCGGAAGAGCCTATTCCGGAGTGGTTGGTGGAAGGGCGCACAGTGCTCCTGCCGAAGACGGGCAACTTAACCGACCCTAAGAATTACAGGCCAATAACTTGTCTGAACACACTGTATAAGATCTTCACAGCTATCCTAAATGGTAGGATTGTTCGGACAATTGGACCTGTGTGGCGAAAGATGTATGAACAACGTGGCTCAAAGAAAGGCGTAGCAGGATGTCGGGAGAACCTGCTCATCGATAGATGTGTCTGTAAAGACGCAGCATCCTATCAGCAATTTCTATCGATGGCCTGCATTGATTACCGAAAATCTTTCGATTTAACCTCCCATAGATTTATCATCTGTCTGTTGGAAAGCTTAAAGGTTCATCCACACATCGTGAGGTGCATAGAGAGATTCATGCCGCTTTGGAAAACCAGATTTACTATCTCATCTTGAAAATATCGTGTGATCACTAACAGTGTCACCTTTCAGAGAGGTGTGTTTCAGCGACACCATAAGCCCTCTTCTCTTTTGTCTCACATTATTGCCACTATGTCTTGCATTTTGCCATTCCGAAGGGTAACTCTGCGGCAAACCTGGAAACTAGCTCTGAAAATTATCGAAGAGTACACTCAAGAGATTGGAATGGAGTTTGGGTTAGAGAAATGCGCCAAGGTTAATTTGAAGAAAGGAAAACTTAATGGCATCCTCAAAGATCCTGAGCTCGTTGACAGAAGCGCTATACGACACCTTTGCGCTGGAGAGACCTATACGTACCTGGGCGTGCCACAGAGCCGCATTCGGTTACCAGTAGTACTCTATTCATTTGGAGTAGTTCCATGGACGAAGGACGAGCTCAGATGCCTCGATATCGGGTCCCGAAAGGTTATGCACATGAACAAAAGCATGCACCTTAAGTCTTCTGTTCCACTTTACATCTCACGCCGTCAAGGTGGTCGCGGAATACTGAATCCTGAATGTCTTCACAACAGGATTATTTTCGGTAAAGCACATAGTTGCAAATGGACAAGATCCTCTTCTTAAAATGGTCAGGAAACACGAAGAAGTGGGCAAAGGGGCGTTTCTGTACAAGGCAGCGGAGGAGGCTGCTGAAACACTCGACCTTGACTTCAATATTAGGGGTGAGCAAAATGCATCAATTCTTATCCATCTTGAATACTCACTCCTGAAGGGCCGGATTAAGAAAGCACAGGAGAAAAACTTCCGCGAACAGCTCCTCGACAAGAGGATGCACGGCATCTTCCACAGAAATGTGGAAGATCAGTCGATGTCGTATGAGCTAACGTATGCTTTGCTTAGATCACCCGGATTGAAGTCGGGCATGGAGGGCTCCATTTTGGCATGTCAAGACGGTGTCATTTCCACTCTAGCATACCGTCGCCAGATTTTGAGCCAAGATATTCCCGATGATAGCTGCAGAGCGTGTCATGCACACCCCGAGCATCTAGGGCCGCATATACTGGAACTTCATATTCTCGACAATTGTTTCTGTTGCGAACTCGAAGCCTGACATAGTTCTTCTTGACTTCGAGAAACGAACCATATTCGTTATCGAATTTTCGGCACCAGCTGACGAAAACATCAGAGCCAAGGAGAAAGAAGAGAAAGAGAGATATAAAGACCTTATAAGGAAGTTACGACGATTATACCCGGAATATTCTGTTAAGCTTATTGTCTTGATCATCGACGCTCTTGGAGGTGCCAACCCGGCAAGAAGAGAAGAATTCAAAAAAATTAATACTTTCATATTCAAACGAAAGAGTGAGCATTATTTAATTCTTTTGAATGTGCTAATTTTCCATCAGGAGAAGTGCCCAATGAAAGAATAGGTTTATTTCCGAAACCAATTCTTTTCTATTTCCTTAACGAATGCCACTTGTGTTGTGTTCCATACAGGCGAACATATTTTCCATTTTTTTAATTCCTCTTAATGCGAGCAGTAGACACCTCTCATGGTTATCTTCAATTCCATACTTACATGCTGTATTTTCGATTAATTTAATTCTTTCTAATCCGTCCATGAAATGCGGGTTCTTACATGATTTCTATTCCTCCGTGTGCAACATAAGTTTGGAAATTTCAATTTTTTTGTCATGGTTATTTTGAATTCCATACTTACATGCTTTATTTTCGATTATTTTAATTCCTTCTAATTGCAAGTTGGCTATACTAAACATCTCTTCTCTCCTAACCCCTAAAAAATTGAAATGCTTGAATTTTTAAACGATTTAAATTTACCGGAAATGATTGAAATTTCGAAGGGTTCGAATATAAAAGTTTTATTATTGCAATTCTTGTTTAATTTCTCAACCTCATCGAATTATATTTGAAAAGTTTTCAATTTTAAATTATTAAATTTTTGAACTCTTTTAATTAGAAATTATACTTAAATTATATTTCAATTTCTTTGAATTTTAAACGATCAAATTTTCAAAATTCTAGTCTAAAAATATTGAAATTTTAACGTTTTGAAATTGTCATATTTTCGAGATTTTAATCTGAAATCATTCCATTTCGAGATTCTTCGCATAAAAAAGTTGTTTTATTTTGAAAGCTTTAAATTAGAAATTATAGAATTTCAGCTGCTTTCTAATGAAGTTGTCCCATATTCAAAAATTTTAATTTTGAAATTTTTCAATTCTGAGATTCTGAGAGCTGCTGAGTCAAATTTGTACAATCTCTAATTATTCAATTCCTTCTCATTCAATCCCAAGTTTTATCCTTTTCCAAAATTTGACCTGATATAAAATTGTTTTCAATTTTTAATCGTTCAATATATTTAAAAAAATGCAAGCGCTTTTAATTCAAAATTATGCATTATTCTTTCAGAAAAAATTTAACTTAATATTTAAAAATTTGATGAATAATGGATTTTTAATTTGTTCATCTTTTTAATATTATGAAATAAAAATCCAGGGATGTGTACATTTACTACCAGTTTAATCAATTATTCTTTCTATTCGGTAATCTATGTTTTAAATAATTTAAACAGGATGAGTGCAATGGACCCGGGACTAAAGTACTTATTCAGCACTAAGCAAGCTTCGTTATACACTTCGATGATTCTAATGTCCTACCAACTGGATTCAAATTATCTAGACACATTTATAAATAGTCTAACGAATGAAATGCCATGCAAGGTCGATGTATCAACAACATAGGATATAGTGATGTTTGGAAGCATTGTACATATGTATAGTTTGAATTATCATAAAAAATTTATTTTCTCTACAATATCAGGGGGAAACCCCCCAATTGACTTACCTAATTTCCTTATTGCTATATCTTTACAGTGACTTCTTGATTCAGAGAATTTTTGAAATATTACAAACTTTAATTCGAAATCTCGTCGATTACGAAAGTAACATCAAAATATTAAGTCGTGAATTTAAAATGCAATAAACTCTAAAATCCTGATCTTGGAGTTGACATCCCAGGAATTGGTGAACCCGGACAATCCATGGTGAGAGTGTCCATTTGACTCGGAGCTGGCGGTTGGGTTTCTCCAGGAGAATTGCCAATTCTTTTATGCAAAGCTTGGTATAGATTGTGCACTGCCTCAACTTGCTGAAAGATAAAATATTCTATAAATAAAATTGTTCTATTTACTACAATTTAAGTCTTATCCTTATTTAAGGTAAATCAAAATTACCTGGCCGGTTGGTTGGAGAGCTTTAATCAGAGACTGCAGTCGAGCTGAAGGCAATTTAGGGTAAATATACCAAAGCAACTTCAGCAAATGACGAGTAACATTATCCCTTCCAAAGCCGGTAAGGAAAAACTCGTCGAATATGACTGTACAAAAGGACTCGTTCGAGAATTCGTCGGCCATGTTCAAAATTAGAAGGGAAACCTGAGAACATTATTTAGATATCATTGCTTAGGGTCCATCCATAAATTATGTAACAGCCTTCTTTTCTCTTGGGAGGGGGGCAGGCATTTTTTACGATCTGTTAGTGGTGGGGGAGAGGGGGGTAATAATTTTATAAAGACTTTATATCGAAATAATTAATTAGTATTTTGATTCTTTTTCCATCATTCTGTGGGAAAAATATCCATAAAAACAAAGTTTCTCCACAATTTTTGAAATTACTATCACCCGCAAAATAATCCAACATTTTTTCAACTTACCGGGCTAAGATAAGATATTTGAAAAGATTCCAAGGGATTACAGAGGATTTCCAAATCGTTCAAAGGATTTTTTTAGGAATTTCAACGGATTCCGCGGGATTTTGATCAGATCAGATCAAATTCAAGAAATATCAGATTTTATGGAATTGTACAGGATTTCAAGAGATTTTATAATATTTTGCTCAAATTTCAAAGAATTTATTCACAAGGATTGACGAATTTGAAATATTTGAAGAGATTTTCAAATATTTCAAGAAATTTCAATAGATTTAAAGAAGCTGTAGACATTTCAAAGAATTTTAAAGATTCAGTGGTATTTCAAAAGATTCCAAGAAATTTTCAGGAGCTTTAAAAATTGCAAGGGTTTTAAAAGGATTAGGAATATTTTTTGGTATCTGAAAAGATACCAAGGAAGTTTCAAAACAATAAATTTTTTTAAAGGAATATCATCAGATTTAATTTAACTTCACGGTAT
>CAKNXH010059375.1:93779-119351 GCA_932178445.1 Andricus quercusramuli | reverse complement strand
ACGTCATATAATCCTTATATATGATGAAATTTTGCGGGATTTCAAGAGATTTTATAATATTTTTATGAAATTTTAAAGAATTTATTCACAAGGATTGACGAATTTGAAATATTTGAAGATATTTTCTAATATTTCAAGAAATTTCAATAGATTTAAAGAATTTAAAGAGATTTCCAGATATTTCCAAAGATTTGAAAGAATTAAAAAAATTGTAGGGTATTTAAAGAAGTATCCATAAAAACAGAACTTTTTCACAATTTTTTAAATTACTGCTACCCACAAAATCGTTCAAATTATTTTCAGTTTATCGCGCTTTGCATTAATCACCAAATATACCTACCCTTATATTTGGTGACCTAATTTACTAAATTTGACGACAGATTAAACAGGAATTAAAAAAGCTAAAACCTTTAGTAAAGGATTTCGATCTTCTAAATTGCTGTTGAAAATATAAACTTAGGTAATTTGATTTGTTACTGCACTTCTCGCTGAATGAAATTGATAGTATTGTATTCGACGAAAGTACCAAGGTATGTAAAAACGGATCCTCAAAAGCTCTTTGACCCTGGCAGTTTGGTAGGGTTGCTAAAACTCTCATCAAACCTCTCGCATCTCCTCGACCTCTTCCAAAACTTCCAACTCCGCCAACGTGAAGTGCGTAATACATAGAAAGAACTGCAGCTACACCAGAAAGTTGGGCGTAAGCCTGACAAGCATCTGGTGGAGGTCCAGAATGTTCGATTATAGCAATTGCGCTTTCCCTTTCGTCTGGGGGAAGCTTCTGATTCAAGTGTCGTATCTGATCGTCTACCTAGAAATTTAGTTTGATTAATATTGCAAATACAGGTTTGGTACAGGTGAAAGAATTCTGGAAAGTCAGGGAATGTCAGGAAAAACCTGAAAGAGTCAGGGATGTTTGGGGATCATCCACAAATTACATACGTAAGGCGTTTTTATAACATTTTCAAACTCCCTTTCCCCATGTAAGATATTTAGACCTCAGACTCACTACACTATTGACACTATTTAACACTTTTTTTAGCGGTTACACTATTTTGCTACTATTTGGAAAAAAATCACACTAAATACACTATTTTCTCACAATTGTCCGCTAATGCGTATGATTTGCGGTTTAGGGGGAAAAATTTTCATTTTAAATCATAACCACTTGAATTGAACCAAAAAAGACAAATTTCCTCAAACCAACACAGATAAATTTTCAACCAAACAGTTGCATATTTAATAAAAAAAGATGAACTTTCCACCAGAACAGATTAATTTTCATATGAAAAAGACGAATTTTCAACCAAATAGTTAAACTTTCAAACAAAAAGATTAATTTTCTGCAATAGAAGACGAATTTTCAAGAAAATACATACATTTTCCACCATGAAGATTGATTTTCAATAAAGAAAACGAATTTTGTATAAAAAAGTTTAATTTTGTACTAAATTGTTGAATTTTTAACCCGGGAATATGTTTTTTCAGGACAAAAGTTCATTTGCAACTAATCAGTTGAATCTACAACAAAATACTTTAATTTTCAGTTCAAAGAGTTTAATTTTTAATAACAAAGAAACTAATTGCTAACTAAAATTATGAATTTTTAATCCAAAAAATTATCTTTCAAGAAAGCAGTTCAACTTACAACCATGAAGTTGAATTTTCAACCTAAAAAGTCGAATTTGCAATGAAAAAGGTGATAGCTGATATTTCAACAAAAAATATATAAATAAAAAATAAAAAAACCGTTACAGTTTTAACAAAAATACAAGTTTTCAACATTCAACAAAATAATTCCATTTAGAACCAAACAATAAAATTATTAGCCAGAAATGAATGAACCTTCAACAAAAAAATGTTAGATTTTCTTATTGGGTTCCATTAATCCAGTCCGCTTTTAACTGAAAAAAGTGGATAAATAAATAAGAATTTTTATAATTTATGGACTAGAGAATAATATTTAAAATAAACATTGACATTAATTGTGAATATTTTTCGAATATTAGGGTAGAAAACTGGAAATTTTGCATAAAAAATAAAATTAATTTTCCATTGCACAGTTTTTTTATTTCCGACCGAGGCCTGGGTACCTTAAGATTTCATCTGAACCCCCCACAAAATCTGACTCAGGCTTTATAAACTTAGGGAATGATAATACATATAAATTCTGTTAATTAAGGGGTCATGGGTCATTCTACTATCTCACTTTTGAAAAATCGATTTTTTTTCTCTTTGCATTTTTCGATAGGTTATATATTCAGAAATATCTTATCAAAATTTCACACAGAAATTCAAAATCTTTCTATACTTTTGACAGCTTGGAGCGAAAGCGCGTAGAGATAAGTGCTTGTAAACATCGTAGCGTTGTTTCATTTTGTGCAGTTTTGTTTAGTAAAAATGTTCGATATAAAGTGACAGAGATTATCAAATCAAGAGGATTCATTCAAACAAACAGAAGGAATATTATATGGAGCAGGGATCACTGATTAAGTGTAAGTAACTGTTTCTTACAATTTTTATGTTCCGAAAACTTTAAACTCGTTTTTCTCGAAACAACGTTTTTACGCTCTGCGCGCACGATTTCTCGAAAAGTTTTTAAACGATTGCTTTCAAATTGTCTATTCTAAATATAAATATCTACAGAGTAACGAAGCGGTTTTTAACATTTTTAATTTTATCATAGTTAAATTAACAAAAAAAAGAGCAAAAAACACGATTTTTGGAAATTTTTGTTTAAACTGCCGCCATTTTGTTATTTTGCAAAATAAAAAAAATCGCCTTGTCATTCCAGAGCTATGGTCAAACCAATGAAGAAAATTCCTGACTTATTTGTTTCAGATGATGCTGGCTGGAGATATCGTGCGCGCCGTGGACATGCCTTTTTTTTAGACACTTTGTTTATTATTAAATAATACCTAAACTAAATAATAATTTTGTGAAAAGATTGTTTTTGTAAACTTTGAGACAGCATAAATAAACGCTGAAAGTTTCATTCAATTATATTAAGCAGTTAAGAAAAAAATTCTTGAAAATCACCTTTCTTTTTTTGCCGAGACAGTAGAATGACCCCTTATATAAATGCAGAACCTTAATGAAATCAGATTTAGAAATCAAATTTGTTAATTAAAAATAATTCTTACAAGCGTATTTGTTTGTTGAAAATTTAACAATTGTGTTAAAAAGCCATTTTTTTGTAGGAAATTCATCAACTTTGTTAAAGTCATTCGTTTTGGGTTGAAAATTCAAACTTTCGGATTATAAATTTAACTATTTTGTGTAAAATTCGTTCTTTTGGTAATAATTTCATCTTTACTGGTTAAAAATACTACTGGGAGAAAATTTTTCGTTGAGAATTCAACTCTTTTGTTGAAAATTCGTCTTCTTTGGTAGAATTCAACTGTTTTTTTAAATTAAAAATTCAACTGTTTTGTTGAAAATTCATCATTTACGGGTTAAAAATTCAACTATTTTGCAAAAAATTCGTCTCTTTTCCTAATAATTTAATGTTCATTGGTTAAAAATGCAAGTGGATCAAAATTAATCTTTTTTTGTTCAAAATTCAACTATTTGGTAGAAAATTCAACTATTTGGAAATTCCACTACTTATTTGAAAGTGGAACTAATATGTTGAAAACTAATCCTGTTTACTGAAAATTCATCTTTTTGGTAGAAAATTCAAATATCTAGTTAAAAATTGGTCTTTTTTGTTAAGAAATCATTTATTTTTTGAAAATTCATCTATTTTGGTAGAACTTTCATATTTTTTTGTTAAAGACGCTATTGTTTCGTTGAATATTAATAATCTGTTTAGGCCGATGATTCAACTAATTTGTTGAATACTCGTCTTTTATGTTTGTTATATTAACAATTATATTTTTCACCGAGAATTTATCTTTTTTAGTTGAAAATTCATGTATTTTGTTGACAATTTGACTTTTTCCATAGAAAATTAATTTTCTTGGTTAAAAATTCATTTTCTTGGTAGAAAATTCAAGTATTCAGTTAAAAGTTCAGTTTTTTTTTGGTTGAAGATTAACAGCTTTAGTTGAAAATTTCTTTCTTTGTTTAAGTATTTAACTATTATTGTTAAAAATCCATGTATTTTGTTGAAAGTACATGTTTTTTGGTAGAAAATTAATCTTCTTGGTTCAAAATTTATCTGGTTGCTTGCAAAATTAACTGCTTTATTAAAAATTCATTATATTTGGTTGGAAATTACTTTTTTAAACTGAAAATCCAACTTGTTTTCAGTTGTTCAGTCTTGTTTGTCAGAAAAATAATCTTAATAGTTGGAACTTTACCTGATTGATTGAAAATTTACTTCTTTAAAAGTATTTCAATAAAATTTAGGAATAAACATCTTTTTTGCATTAATATTACTGATCTCCTAGGTGTAAGGTTGTTTTCATAACTAAAAGAAAAATTTATAAAAGTCAGGGACAATGAAAAATTGGTCAGGGAAAAGTCAGCGAATTTCGAAATTGGGATTTAGTGTCAACCCTAAAATAATTGAATCAAAAGAAGATTAAAAGTGACAAATACAATACCATAAGCGACATCAACGCTGGCAGGAATTTTGTGACTACTTGACTGTCGAGTTTAGGTTCTTTGAAATCCTGTGAGTCGATCATTTGCCAGGCAGAAAGTCCGAGGGCAAGCATTCGTAAAAGCAAAACGAGAACTGCATTTTCTCTAGGTAACGCATCTCCATTAATAAGATGGACTGCGATTTTGATAGCACTAGTAGCTAAAAAATTGACAGCGTATGGATCGCAAAGAATCATACTCAGATCTCCCAAAACCTGCTCTTGTCCTCTCTTAATACTGTCCAAAAAACCTTGCAATTCTCTCGACCTCTTTACGTCCACGTTTTTTTCTCTGATACAAGCATCCAAGCACCACGTGAATTTGTGACATGGATCAACAGATATTATATCTTGTACCTACAATTTTGAAAGCATTGAAATATTCAGCCTACAATCAAAATGAGTAAATTTATTAACCAATTGAGAAATTGTCGCTTACCTCTAAATCGTGTAAAGCCATCAGTAATTCAGCCCTGAGTGTGCAATAGTGAATATTTTTAGTTCTCAAGAAAAGAGTTCTGAGAAATTGTAAAACCATATCGTACAATTTTACACTGTGGCCAATCATGTGAGCTAATTTCTGAACTACTTGGCCTTGTCTTCTTACCTAGTACGAAAATTTCGATTAGTTTTTCTTCTTCATTCAGAGCATTCTGTTATTGAATGTCTCAGGCATCACAGTCCCTCCCCTTTTTAATTAATCCCCTTTTTCTCCCTTAAATTTTAAAAATCACCCAAAATCGAGAATTTTGAACCATTTTTCTCCTTTCCCTGATTTTTTTTAAGGTTTCGATTCACTTTTTAAGAATCATAAACGCAAATTTAAGACATGAGAAAACAAGATACTTTAAAATCGGTTCTTTTTTATGATACCAATTTCAAGTATTATCTGAAAGAATGATTTGCTACTTTTGTAGATTTGAAGGTCATCGTCGACAGCGAAGGAATCGCTAATGAATCAGTCAAGAAACTAAAACCGAAAGATAAATCAATTCTGTAGTTGTAAATCAAAAATATCTTTATATAGGTAACAAGCTTCACATGCCAAAACGTTGTAAAAACTGGAGGAATTAGGAGATTTTTCACGGAAATAGGAGAATAAATTCAAAATTCTACAAGTGTAGTGTTGAAGTTGAAAATTCTTGAATTTTTAAAAAACAGAATTGGATATTATTCAATTTTCAAGATTTATTTCTTGAAGGTATGTAACTTAAAACTTTTATTTCGGAATAGATCAATTTTAAAGATTTACAGTAAAAAAATTCTATAAATTTAAAATTTGGCAATTTTAAATTCCTCCAGTTTTAGATTTTACAATTAAAGATTCCTTAATTTGGAATATTTATCATTTAAAATTATGTAATTTTGAACAGTTTTTTGGAATATGTAGTTCAATTTTTTTTTATCACGGGTTGTAAGTAACTAAATTGTATTTAATAAGGCTGACAATATTTTGAAGAATTGCGTAACATAGGGGTGAGGGGGAGGGGTTTGCCCAAACCACTTTTTACTACTTATTGCATGGGGGAGGGGAGAGGTAGAAAAATTGAAAAAAATGTGTTTCGTAATTTACGGATGGGCACTAAATAAAAAGGCTTAAACAAACAAATTACTAGAAGCCCCAATATGATATAAAAAGTTGTTAATTATAAATGAAATCACCTTTTATCGGAAAAAGTCCCCCTTTTTACCTGAAATTGAACTACTGGGCCGCTGTGATCCCTGATATCTGTTTGAATATTTATGTGGTTACCTTTGGAGAAGGTGTAAAGAAAAGACTGTTCAAATTTTTATGATCAAAAAGGACTAGCTCCTTTTCCATGATATAGCCACTGAACAAAGGTGAGACTTCATCTCCAAATAAACTCTGATTGTCCTTCCAGATTTGTCTTTTAACTTCAGTGTCCGCGTCATTGTATAGTTCTTTTTCTCGAACTAAGACTTTCAAGTATTTGTCGTCGATATG
Organism: Andricus quercusramuli; assembly: GCA_932178445.1. Classification (NCBI taxonomy): domain Eukaryota; kingdom Metazoa; phylum Arthropoda; class Insecta; order Hymenoptera; family Cynipidae; genus Andricus; species Andricus quercusramuli. The sequence goes on along the minus strand of CAKNXH010059375.1, from coordinate 112,796 downwards.
AGGAGTATTTCGAAGAATACACATAACGACCGGCCTCAAAGCCGGAATTCTCACAGCTGGAAAACTCTTTGCTAATAATTCTTTTAATTTTCGATCAGTCGCCGTACTTTTATCCCCTCTTTCTGATCCAATTTCACTTATTCGTTTGATTAGCTTCTCGCGAAGTTCTTCCAAGACGGAGGCGTGAAAATCCAGTCTCCGCACTCCGTGAAGGTCGAGTAAAGGTAACATTGGTCGTAAAGAAGGCAGTAGAATTCCATTTTGCATCTGAAAAGTTAAATTTCGTTTAGAAACTCACTGCAAAAAATGAATGAAATTAGATGATAATCAATCACTGGACTAAAAACAACCAATGAAAAAAAGGCTGTACCGACGCTAACGTAAACTGATCTCGCAAAACTAAACCTGCGTGAAGTGGAAGTGGAATGTTCTACGCGTAACTAATTCTCTATCATTTAACGCATCAAAAAAATTTGGATTTAGAATTTGAACGTTCAACATTCTATCGTTTCAAATTTGAATTATTCAAAATTGGACAATTTTAAATTCAAATCCTTTATAGCTATCAACTATCAACTTTTACAACCTTAACGTGAAAATTTACGATGTATATTATTTTTTTTATTTATTTTTTTTTGCTTAAATATTGTTATTTTTTTATTAGAGATTATAATTATTACAACAGACTTTGCAATATACATGAAGTACATTTTTTTCATGCCATCTAAATTTAAAATTGAAATGCCTTGTTAATAAACTTCAAAATTATTTGTTTTTCGTTTAAATAATTCAAAATTGTATAAATTTGGATTTATAATGTAAACGTTCAAGATGTTCTCATTTAAAATCTAAATTATATCATACCTCACAGGTTGTGCGAATTGATAAATTTATGTATCGAGAAGGGAGAAGTCCCAGACGATTGGAGGAAAGCAATTATCGTACCAGTATACAAAAGAAAGGGAGATAAAAGCAAGTGCAAAAATTACAGAGGTATCAGCTTATTAAGTACCGTAAGTAAAATATACTCAAAAATACTTATTCGTAGCGTAATGAAAATTACGGACGAAAAGACATGGGAAGTCCAAAGTGGACTTATGCCAGGAAGATCATGTACAGATCAAATATTTAGCTTAAGACAGATCACAGAAAAAAAGCTTGAGAGTAGGAAAGACATTTTTCTGTGCATTTATTCACCTAGAAAAAGCATTTGACAAGGTAAATAGAAGTAAACTTTGGGAAGGCCTTAAAGAGTACGGAGTCAATGGATGGCTCCTGCAAGCAATAAAAACAATATATACAGGTAGTAAAGCGAGTGTAATGGTAAATGGGAACCTGAGTGACTGGTTCGATATTATGCAAGGCGTGAAACAAGGATGCGTTATGTCCTCATGGCTATTTATCATATTTATGGATAAGTGTCTAAAAACGGCCCTCTTCGACGAAGAAGGTGTAGATCTCGAAACAGTGAAGGTACGTGGGTTAGCTTTCGCAGATGACAAGATTGTTATGGCAGAATCAATCGAGGACTTGCAAAGAATGTTGAATAAACTTAATACAAGCATGAAGAACATGGGACTCAAAATTAACGTAAATAAAACAAAAGTCATGGTGTTTGAAAGAAAAAATGAGAAAACAATGTACAACATTGTCCTGAATGATGAGAGATTAGAACAAGTTGACAAGTACGTATATCTGGCTAGCCTATTCACTAGCGACGGAAAAATAGATGGGGAGTTTAGATAGGCGCATAAATAAGGGTAAGATGGTTATCGGTGGAGCAGGGTCCATTCTCAGGAAAGAAAACATATCAAAAGAAGCTAAAATGGCCATACATAATTCTATATTTGTACCGACTATACTATACGGTAGCGAGACACGGACCTGTCAAGAAAAGGACAAGAGTAAAATTAACGCGTTTGGTATGAAACGACGAAACCTCTGCGCACAATATGGGGAAAAACACTGACGGACAAAGTCCGAAACGAAATAATCATTAAAGAATGTGGTACAGGAGACACACTAGTTGACATATGGGAAAGAAATCAGTTAAGGTGTTTCGGACATCTTGAAAGAATGAAAGATGAACGACTGACCAAGCAAGTGTATAAAGGTAAAGTAAATGGCAAAATGCCCAGAGGTAGACCGCCGAAAGAATGGTTAGAATCTGTGAATGACACTAATACGAAGAGACATAAGAAGCCATAGAAATACAAGAGCCTGCATGAAAAAATGCATGGACGTGAATGAAGCTAGAGTAGTATGCCAGGACAGAAATATGTGGCGACAAATAGTTTATAAACAGAGTGACAATAGAGTGAATGATGCCTGAAACAAAGACCTTGGATACTAATGGGCCCAGGTGGGGAACCATACATAATAATTTTGTGAGGCTCCTCACTTGGGGTGATCGCTAGAGAGATTGATCAGCAGCCTGGGTCGGAGCAGTGTTGCGGAACGAACGTGTCATTTAAATAAATAACACGAGAATTCTAGATCAATCTAAAAAATCTATACCCCCTACCTCACATTACTCCATTCCTCACCGAGCAAGTCACGCCTACCCCGAAGGGGAAATGGCTAAATGGCATTATAATAATAATTATTATAATCAGAGAGCCTCGGTGGCTCAGTTGGTTAGACGCTCGGACTTCACCTTATAGAGGTCCGGGGTTCGATCCCTGAGCCGGTACCTCTTGAAATTTTTCTATGTACCTTTACCGAGGTTCTGATGGTTCGGATACCACCTTAAGCTGTAGGTCCCTCCAGCATGCACTTGACTGCAACTCAGTCCGTGAGTGATGCGGTAAAACCCAGGCTTTGCTCAATATGTCAAGGCACACGCTCTTACTAGATCACTTGATTGCATTATAATAATACGTCCGTGACTGATAATACATACCGGGACAGCCCGGTGCATACTATTCAAAAAATAAAAAATCCAACTCTAACCAAAAATACCTTCGACATACTGGGCTGTAACCATCTTAAGCCTGAGACATTAATTTATAATGTAATTTTCAATTAAAATCCTTTATTGCTAAACAATTGTGCAATAGAAAAGTTTAAAATTAAAAAAATGTCTAGTTAAAAAAACTTTAAATCTATGTATTTGGCTTGAATTTAAATAGTTCAAATTGTATAAATTACCGTCTAGAATTTAAACGTTCAAGATTTTGTCGTTTCAAATTTAACTTTTTCAAAATTGTACAATATTGAATTAAAATCCTTCATACCCAAATCAATGTAAAATATAAAAGGTTAAAATTGGAATAATGTCATGATAACAAAATTCAAAGCTATTTGGTTTCAATTTAAATAATTCAAAATTTTATAAATTTGGATTTAGAGTTTAAACGTTTAGCGTTTTGTTGTTTAAAATTTTAATTGTTGAAAATTGTACAATTTTTAATTAAAATCCGTTATACCTGAATGATTGTAAAATAGGAAAGGTTAAAATTGGAATCTTTTCATGTTAAAAAAATTCAAATTTATTTGGTTTTCCTTTCAATAATTAAAAATTATATAATTTAAAAAAGAAAGTCTTTTAATACTTGAACGACTATACATTAAAAACACTTAAAATCGCAGTTTGATATTCTCTCTTATTCATGGCCGTAGCTAGGGGTGGGTATTGTGGGACAATGTCCTACCTTAAAATACCAATGCCCCACCTTAAAAAATACAATTGACCAGATCAGATCAAGTAGAATTTTTACTTCCGCCCTACCTTTAACCACCGCTGCCCTAACTTAAATTCAACTCTAGCTACGGTCCTGCTCTGCTTTACAATTTACATAAATTGTTAAAATTTAGATGCTCAAGTTCTAAAAGAATTTCTAACAAAAATGTTTAGTTATATTTTGCCAAAAATTTTATGTTTTTTGTAAAAACCAAATTAAAACGCTTCAAAATTTGATTTTTCAACCAAATAGTTGAATTTTCTATCAAAATAGTTGCATTTTCTACTAAAAAAGATAAATTCTCAACCAAAAATAAAAAAGTTTAATTTTTTACTTAAAAAAATTAATTTTCAACGCTAGCGACGATTTTTTTAACTAAAATAATGTATGTTTAACAATAAAAAACGCATTTCTAACAATGTAGTTTAATTTTGAATCAGGGACTTGAAGTTTCAACCAACAAATCGAAAAGGATGATTTTTTTTTACAAAATAATTAAATGTTGAACCGAAAAGATAAATTTTAAATCCACATTTTTATTCCAAGAGATACATTTTCAAATAAAATGATGTATCTTTAACCAGAAAAATGCATTTTTAACAAACTAGTTCGACTTTTAACCAAGTGGTTGAATTTTCAAACAAAAATGATGAATTCTCAACAAAAAATGTAACAGATGAAATTTCAACCAAAAACATTTAAATTTTAAATAGTAAACAGTTGAACTCAAAGAACAAAAAAACTTATTTTCAAGCACATAATTGAACTCTCAACCAAAACAGACTAATTTCCAATCAGTTACATTTTTAACAACAAAAAAATAAAATGTCTACCCAATGAGATGATTTTTCAATTTTCAATTCAAAGAGTTGAAGTTTCAAACAAGAAAGATTTTTCAATCGAGAAAGAAAAACAATTGTTGGATTCTCTACAAAGCGGTTGATTTTTCAACCCGAAAATATGAATTCTGAATAAAAAAGTTAATTTTCAACAAAGTAGTTGAATTTTCAACAAAAAAATGCATTTTTAACAAAGTGCATAGTTAGACTTTCAACAAAGTGGTTGAATTTTCGACAAAGAAAGATGAATTCTCACCAAAAAATGTGACGATAATATTAAAAAAAAAAGATTTTTATTTTAAATAAGAAACAGTTGAATTAAAAAAAGAACGCATTTTTAACTATCAACCGAAACAGATTAAGTTTCAATCAAACAGTTGCATTTTTAACACACAAAAAATGACATTTCTACCCAGAAATACGATTTTTCAACCAAAAAGGTTCAATCTTTGTTTTTTAAGAATAAGCAATACGATTTTTAGGTATTTATTTTTCTGAGAACTTCAAACCCAGTAAAAACTATAAAAAAACCTTGAAAAGTAAAAGCCCTATACTACAATCAAAACCAAAATATCGTTTTGACAGCACTAGCACAGCTACTATAAAACTTCCTAAACTTTTTCCACTTCGTATTAGTCACTCCGAAAAAATAAATCAACGGTTCTAGAATAAATGTTAAATTTCTTCTCAAAAATTCTTATTTTCTAGTTATACATATTCACATCCCGTTCATGTCAATGTTCAGATTTTACCACTACTTCTGTTTCCAACCATACAGCATATTTTACACAGAATCAGGACAAAATTGGCTGTTTTCAATTCTTTCAACTGAATCAAAATTTTGGAGTTTTGGAGAGGGGAACCTAACCTCAAAACCTTCTCAATCCCTCCACAAAGAGGAGTTAAACTCTTAGACTTTGAAAAATACTGCAGAATAATTTGTTAATTAGAAACGCATTGTTTATTACCTGAAATTCTTCGATAGCTTTTAAAGGATCCTCGCAACTTGTTAAAGCATCTCTCAGAGAATTTTGACCAGGGATACTGAGTTCTTCCAAACTATCCACCGGAGTTCCATTATTTCTTGCCACGTTCATTTTTATGATTATCTTACAATCAAATCCATATGGAAAATTCTAATTTATCTTATTCTATACGGATAAATTCAATATTCGTCAATTACTCGGAGAAATAACCTCTCCTGTATCGTCACATTTTGTGTTTGTTTACTTCTGTACTTTATGTTGGCAGCTGTACTCATTCGTAGCAATGTGCCGTTAAAACAGTGGCCCCAACTTTGGCATGTTGAGCTACTGCGCTTGCCCGGCGCAGCGGTCCTCATTGGTCGCTGTTGGTGCGCGATTTAAACCGGGTATGATTGACAATTATTGAAATTAAAGTAGAGAATTATAATCAATTGCACATTAATATTTATATTCCAATGAAAAAGGTTTTTGAATAAAAAAATGTTTATTTAAAGATTAAAAAATACTTATTTGCAATATTTTTGAATATAAGTTAGTCTTTGCAACTGAAAAAATAAACTATTAACTACAAAATATACGCATTATTCTTTTTTTCTAACCTTACATCACAAATTACGTAATTTCTTATATTAACGTGCAATTTATAATAATTATCTACTTTAATTTCAATAATTGTTAATTATACCCGGCTTAAATCGCGCGCCAACAGCGACCAATGAGGACCGCCGCGCCGGACAAGCGCAGTAGCTCAACATGCAAAAGTTGGGGCTAGAGATGGGGAGTGACGTCAAATGACGCCGACCGCTTCAGTCATCTGACCGATTCCCCGTCATCTGACTGTCTGACCGGACATTTTGGAAAAAGTGGAAATCATCTTATAAATAGTTATTGGAATGTTCTTTAATGAATGGTGTAAGATGAAAACTAATACGGAACAATTTTTTATGAAATTACAGGCTGTTAATCTCTTCAGACGGACAATTTCTTCGATTTGCGTGATTGTAGTCAAACATAACCTACAAAAATCATTCGCAATTAAGTCACAAAAGTTTATGGCAAATATGATTTGTTTCTTTCAGGAATAAATCTAATCAAATGACTGAACGCTAATTTGAATTTTACGTTGTGGCATTTTTATATTGTATTATATTGTGGATTACATTTATATCTATTATAATTATAGGGATCAATTTAGTGATAGGAAAGAAAACTGGAAACGCCAAAAATTACAGGTTGAAATAAAAGGATGGAAAGGATAATTCAATAAACCTATCTGTTTGGTGGTGCTGTCAAAACCATATTATGGTTTTGATTGTAGTATAAGGCTTTTATTCTTCAAGTTTTTTTTTAGTTTCAAAGTTCTCAAGAAGCTGCACAAATTCGTATAGCTTATTCTTAACAAAATAGAGATACCTGGCCTCTCAGTGTATAATAATATTTATCATTATTACACTTAATTCTGTCGTTGAAAAATCTGAATTGAAAAGTCTGAAAATTGATCGTTTTTAATTGAAAATCAACTATTAAATTTCTTATTGAGAATTCATCTTTTTTTGGTTGAAAATTTAAATACGTGGTTGAAACTCGAACAACTTTGTTAAAAATTAATTTTTTTGTTTGGAGATTCGCCACTTTAATTGAAAATTCAGCTCTTCGATTCAAAATTAATTTTCTAATACAAATTTGTCTTTTCAGTATGCAATTAATCTTATTGGTTCAAAATTCATATTTTTTGTTAAAAATGTAATTATTTTGTTAAAAATTTAAAAGTTTTATGGATAAGTCATCCTTTTTGGTTGAATATTGTTATTTTTGTGGGAAAAATATCAACTATTAGATGTTTTGTCAACTGAATTTAACTCGATTAGAAATTTGAAAATGTATCGGCCCGAAAATTTTGAGCTTATATGTTTAAAATAGCTTTTTGCAATCCCGAACTTTGAAGTTTTCTTTAAATTCTTAACTCTTCAGTCTAATGATTTTGAATTTAAAAGCGTTTTAATTTGGATTTTCCAAAAATATAAAAATGCGTTATTTCGAGGCTCTCCAAAAACACTTTTACTACTACAAATTAAAAACTAAAAATGTAAAAGCTTCGGCTATTCAAATTTAAGCTAATGATTAATTCCTGAATTTTAAACGATGCTTTTCAATTAGAAATTCTCTCATTTCTGAAGTTTCATTGAAATCATTCTTTACACGTTTTTAATTTAACAATGCTTTGATTCTTAAGATTTTCATTCAGATATTGTTTGATTTTGAACAAGTTATCTAAATTGTAAAGAAAAGACAATCCTAAACTGCAATTTGAAGTGTTATGAAATTACAGTCGAGCAAGTATTTTTGAATTTTTTAAATGAAATAAAAATAATTTTGAATTTTGTTATCATGAAATTATTCTAATGTTAACCTTTTCCTACCTTGCAATTATTTAAGTATACAGGATTTTAATTTAAAATTGTACAATTATGAACAATTTAAATTTAAAACGACAAGAGGTTGAACTATTAATTTTAAAGCATACGTTGTACAATTTTGAACGATTTAAATTAACCCCAAATAGTTTTGAATTTTGTTAAGATAAGATTATTCCAAACTAAATTTTATACCATTTATTGGATGATAAAACTCACAGAAAATCATCGTTTTGGCTTCTTTTTTTTAAAAAAGTGTACTTTTTAGTTTTCAAGATTTGAAAACTGTTCATGTTTAATAGGTTATGTTCATTAACAGCAACAAGATACGATCACTTTTTACGTATTTATTCCTTTTTCTTCACTTTTTTTTAGAAAACAAATTTCGTTTTACTAATAGAAACGTTTTTTGTCGTTTATATCTATGATATTAATTCAATTTTTCGCGTAATAACATGATTTCCACTTTTTCCACTTGTCCGGTCAGGTGACAGTCAGATTACCGGAAATCGGTCATCTGACGGTCACTCCCCATCTCTAGTTGGGGCCACTGCGTTAAAAGTTTCATTTTGAAACTTTCACTTTGAAAGTTTCAAAATGCGAAATTTATGATCAATGCAATTTAAACGAAACTTATAGAAATTATTTTTATTTAATATGAATTTTATTTGATTGTTCGGTTACATATATAATTATATACGTGCATAAATATATTGATATATTACATATTTAGGTAAAAAAATCTACCTAAGACATTGCGGACAAGTCTGGCAACTGTAATTACAAGAAACCACACTTAGAAAATAACAATAAAATGATGTATAAAATATAAATAAGTTCTATGTGCGAAATTTATAAAATGTTTTGAATTGAATTATTATCAATCATGTTCAAAATTTCAAACCTTGGCGCTTTTATTGGTATCTCAGTCAGGTATCTTAGAGATCCTCTAGGGAGAGTTGAGACCACTGATATATATAATACTATATTATATATATCAGTGGTTGAAACACGTTTCCCCCTCCAATGTTCGCCGCTGTACCGGAACTTGATATTTCACTGCGGCGCGAAAAGTTTGAAAAATGACGTGTAGCGCAACACGTGAAAGCAAGCGAGCGAGCATCGAGAAATTTTCGTGTTTAAGCAAAAGGATTAAAAAATGAAAACTGCGTAATGCAGGGCCATTATTTATTACAAATTATTTTTCTTAGTTTATTTATATTGAAGCTATGATGTGCGAAGTGTGATATGCCAGTTTTGTGATTAATGAAGAAGTGGAAAAGAGGTTGTGTATAACCTGCTTTCAAAACAAAAATATTGACAATATTTTTGTGAGATACAAGTGTTTTGCAAAAATAGTGAATTTCTGTATTTTATACTGCAACAATTCATCTAAAAACGGATTTTTCTAGAAACAAATTCCGCGAGATCCTAAACTTCGAGAATTGTGGATTCAGAATATCAATCGAGCAGATTAGAAAGCAAGTGACAAATCATGACAGATATGCAATTCCAACATTATTTCAGAGTACACCAATGAGGAAAATAAAATAAATTAACACTGCTTTTGTAAAATTGAACAAATCTTCATGCTTTCCTACAATTCATTTTTACTTTCTTTGTATATATAACCTTATCGAAACAAAACCTTGCTTCCAACCTACAAAATGTATTCATTTAACCAACATTATTTATGAAAATCTGTATAATATATATGCCTGAAAGTGATTTTTAATAACATTTCGTTTATTTTAAATGTTTAATTCACTGATATTCTCTTTATTTTGTATTAAATCTGTTGTGGAATGAACACTCTATTTGAAAATAGCGCCATTTTTAGAATAGCGGGTTCCGGTACAGCGGCACCAATCAGAATTTGAGTACCCCGTGTCTCAACTCTCCCTTGAGGATCTCTAGGATTGTCACCAGATAAAACACTAAAAAGCTGAGCCAATCGTATTTCAGAATTCAAATTTTAGTTAGAAGCTGGACAATATCAGAAATTAATCAAATTTATAAAATTGTTAAATAATATTAGAAATGTCCTAATGGTCGGTCGTTAAATAAAAACAGATTGCGCTGCTTTACGGCCAGGAATTTTTTATAAGTATATACACTACATATAAACCTATATTTTTGCATCAACACACAACACTTTACATGTATAAAATTAATTAATTACTTAAGTACTCAATTAATTAGGTACGCAATACAAATTAGCTTATTCAAATAAAACACTGCAGCCTTGGTAGCCACGCTAGCACGGCCGGGTTCGATTTCCAAAGCTGGAAGCGAGGCTGGATGTGTGTTTTTTTTAGAAATCTTCGCTTCTGTTCCTTGTTGTACAACCCCACAGATGCCACAGATGATATAACTCATCATCTTTGATAATCTCAATGATATTGAAAAAAAATTAAATTGTCTTGAGAACGAATTTGAAAATAAGCAACAAAAATCAAATCGTGCTTTTTTGCTCTCATCATTTTACGTACTTTATTAGTTATTTCATACTAAAATTCGTATTTAATAAAGTTGAGTAAAATATATCAAATAAATTATAGACCTACTTCTAATCTATAATAATGAGTCACTCTTTTCGCAACTCATCCCATCCCAAGGGAAACAAAGTTTTATTATGATTCTGAAGTTCGCAACATTTACGAAAAACGCAAGTAATTTTTGTTCCTTCAAAGTTGGAATGCTTTCACTGATAATGGCAGAATTTAATGTCATAAGTTCTCCTTAAAAAGGTTCGTTTCTGAATAACCACCCTAAATAAACACCCAAAGTCGAAAAATGTAAGACACTAATTTGAAAATTCAAAATATTTTCGCTGATAATGGGACCATTTCATGTCAAAAGTATTGAAACAAATTTTCATTCCACTAGCGCAGTAGATGCTCGTACCTACAAAAAAGGATTTTATAGCCTATTAGGACGTTAATTAAATCTTTTAAACCTTCCCCTCCCATACTTTTCCTCCCCTAATCCACCTTCCCTCCCCTAATTCCCTCCCTTCTCCTCCCCTTACTTCATCCTTCGCTACCCCTCACGTCCGCAAAATTTTCCTCTCGCCCCCCACCCCTCACTTCCCCAGCTACCATTCCCCTCCCCCAGCAAAGATTATCTTTTCACCCAGTCATCACTTTCACTCCCCTACTATTCACAGCCCTTCCTTCCTCTGCCTACCCTCCCCTAATTTCCCTTCGCTTTCCCTACCCCCTCTTATCATTTGCCCTCACTGCCATACTTCCTATCCCCTCATTTTCCCTTACATGTCCTCCCCTCATTTTCCTTTACTTCTCCTACTTCCCCTCCCCTCATTTCCACTTACTTCCTCTACTTCCCCTCCCCTCGTTTCTCCTCACTTTCTCTACTTACCCTCCCCTTATTTTCCCTCCTCGGAAAAACGTACGATGCACAGTTGGTTCAAAATACATAAAATGTGGAAAAGTTGGAATTGTCTCACTCTTGCTGATGGTTATAGACCTCGGAAAAGCGATATAGAGGGCCCAGGTATTTCTAAATACTATTGGGCCTACTTTAAACGTGCCGCTCAGTGCCGCTTCACGGACGGAACCTTTTGCACTCTCCAAGTTGAAATAAATGGTTTCTTGTTGAAATCGTTTGATTTCTGTAGAAGTAAACCGATTTACACGTTTGAATATAGAATCTCTTCTTGGTGAGTCGAGTTGTTTTTAATGAGTCAATAGAAACCTATTCTAATATGAAAATTGACTGCTATACCTTTTGCAACTTTGTTCTTGATGCGGATTTTTCTTCGGCGGCCGCGGCGCACAGTGCACAGTGGGACCAAATCGCGAAAAGCTGGCCAAAGTATAAAATGTTCATAAAATGGGCCAAATTCGGATACTCGCGGGTTGTTGGGGTCCCTCATTGCGAATCCGATGTCAAAAATTCCGAAAAGAAATGGCGAATCCAATAGATAGCGGGCGAGTATGCTAAATAAACTTCTAATTCTCTTCAAAATTGGTATAAGGTAGAGGGTTGCGCCGACAGACTTTTGACCGGCTTTTTTCAATCTCAGTCCTTTCAGTTTCAGTTTCTAAAGAATTTTTCCGCCGACAGATGCCCCAATAATGCATTTTTTATCAAATTCGTTTTAAAAAATCATGAGATTAATCATCAAATTATGAATTTTGCTAAAATGATCATAAAGTTCATAATTAAAAAATGGACATCGAAAAAAAAACGAATTTTTCAGTCAAAAAATGCCTGATTAATGCACTTGTATGTTACATTTTTTAAGTAATATTAACAATAACAATTTTAAGAAAAAATGTCTTCATCATTATATTGTTTTTATCCGAATTTTTTGCAATAGAACTTGGCCATTTTTTCGCCATATTTGTTTATTTATAAAAAATAGAAAGCCTAATTTAAAAAGCAGGCTCAACAACTCTCTTTGAAATCTTATCAGCTTTTTTAAAAACTTTTTCGGTCAAAATCGATCAATATTTGTGGGCTGTACGTTATTTTGAACCAAAAAAAGTCATTTTTTCCCCAATGTGTGACGTGAATTTTTATTTACGTCGGCGCGGCGGCGCAACCGTCTAGTACAAGGGGATTTTCAAGGTCGCTGATTACGAATCCGATGTCAAAAATTAAAAAAAATGTTTAATTCAATATGGCGGACATCGGATTCGTAATCAGCGGGCTTAAAACCCTACTTACACCAATTTTGAAGAGAATCAAAAGTTTATTTAGCATACACTCTCACGCCATATTGGGTCTGTCATTTTGCTTTAAGTTTTTGACATCGGATTCGTTATCAGCGACCCCAGAAACTCGTGAGTAACAGAATTTGGTCCATTTTATGAACATTTTATACTTTTGGCCAGCTTTTCGCGATTTGGTCCCACTGTGCGACGGACGGATACCCGACCGAAACTTTAAAGTGCTGCCCCGGGCTTGATGTTTAGCCCATGTATTATAAATGACCGGGACTCAACCGGGTCTCAAAAAAATGTACTAGATTGTAGAAACTTGATTTTCTTCATTTAAGTACATTTTCTTGAGTTGAGAACAATTCTCTTGCACGGAAAAAAGTAGATAGTTAGATTCACTTTTATGTTTTATGTATTGTTAACTTGAAGTTTACTTGTTCGCATTGTACAAAAAACAATTCAAGTAGTTTTTGATACTGAATGAGATAGTAATCTCAAAATATACAAAAATCTAAAGTCAGCATTACTACTTCAAATTGTAAAAAGAAATATTACTAGAACAAGTAGCTTCAATAAGTATTTGAAATAGTACAGTTGAACATGTAAACTGTATGAATAGCTATTTTTCATAGTGAGCAATGAATTGCGAGTTTGATCTCCTTTTTCGTATTGCAATAAGCACTGCGCGAGATTGTTATCATCCTTACTATTTGAAATTGTGAGTTCAGTGGCACAACTAAACGTGTAGGCCCCCGCCGGAAATTTTTGTAGTGGTCCGTTTAAAATTAAAAAAGAAGGACGACTTATAACTTGCTTATCAGTAAAACAACAGATTTTCGCTTCTCAATCTATAACAAAGGGAATAAATTGTCGGAAACTATTTTATAGTCTTTTCTCTTTTATCATAATATTAGTTGAGATAATTATTGTAAATAAACATAGTGAATAACTCTACTTTATACTTCAATACTGTTTTTTTCTGTTTTGTACACAATTTTCAGAATATAAAAATATTCTGAATATTCTGAATATATGAGAAAAATACTTTTTTTTACATTAATTCTACTATGTAATTTTCTGCTTATGATATTTTTAATTTCTTATAACACTAAAAATGATTAGGTTCGTACTTGATTAAGCCACCCAGGTTCAAATATTATATTATTTGGAAGAATTTTTTTTAGTAGAATAATGCATTGTTTTCGACATATCATTTTTTGAACAATAATTAAACAATAATTTGTAATAAAATTTTAGTTCAAATTAATTTCCAGTTTTAACGCAGTAATAATTATTAAAACCTTTTCACATTGATATTTGTAGAAATTACTACCATTTAATTAAAAAAAAAAATATTTTTTCACTTTTTTTCAAATTTTTGACAACAATAAAATCGGCCATACAGCTGTGATATCGCGATCTTTACTATTAATTTCTTAGAACCAAATATTTCTTCTTAATAAATAGTTTTCATTCTAATTCAGCATCCCCATATCTTATGAGAAACATTTTATTTTTGCAAAAAATTTAAATTTGAATCACTCATCAATTTTTGTCTCGTCTTAAAATAGTAATTTTGATTTTGCATTTGAAATATTATCGCGATGTATAAACTTTTTTTTCTTTGAATATCAGTAATGTAAATGAATATTGTCTTTTAAATAAAGTGAAATGACAATAAAATCAAATAAAAAATTCCAAAAATTTCATAAAACATTCTCTCGAGTCTCAATTTTCAATAATACAAAATATGTACTTTCTATAAATTGTAATTTTAATCATTTTATTTATTTATTATTATCATTATATTTTTTATTTATACTTATAATAATACATATATTATTGTTTTTTTTTCAAACTTTTTCTCGGGTGAACCCGGTTTTTCGTCATAGCCACGGACTAAGTCAAGTGACTGATGAGATGAGGATGTTATAAATTATTTCAATAGGTTGTTTGAAATTATTTACGATAATGTTGTAGGTACAAAATTAGAAGCATGGTGTAGTTTGCAGTTTGGCTTTGCCGCTGTTATCCTTACACAGCGGCCGTGAGTGTTGAAGGTGACAACAGTCGCCTCTGGATGCTTTCTTAGAGCTACCATGTATCACGCCATGGGTTCTTAGTCACTTGCTTCCTGATGGTCTAGGAAGTTTTTTACAATGCGACAGGTGTTTAATAAAACCGCCTTCTGAGCTGCCGCCAGTACCCTACTGACTCCTAAATGTTCAAGATGTTCAGTGCATCTTGCGTGCACATTGCCTGTAGCCGAAATCACAATAGGATGAATAGATGCATGTTTCACATTACTCCATATTGCCTTTACTTCATGCCTTAGCTCGCTTTACTTATGAATCTTGGTTGTACAGTTATATATATATATATATATATATATATATATATTCGGTTCGGTTTCGGTTTCGATTCCCTTGGAATAGAACCGAAGGGCTTATGACAAAGCCACCGAACGCGTCCTCGGGTTGCGGATAGAGGGTCCCCGTACCAAGGGTTTCTGCTGAATATGGGTACAATAATTAATAAGCAGTCGCGGACAATTGTTCAGGGATGGTCCCGAAGGAATAACCCCTAAGCGAAGGTGTGCGAACCGTGCCGAAAGCTGCATGGCACCTGGGTGAGGTGTCTTTAACGGTGACCCTGGGATATCGGGCGATGTCTCAGAGTAATAGCCTTATCCTTGCACGCGGGGCTCTACAAGGATGGACGAACCCTTTCCCTAGCTGCTCGTGGGAACAACAATGAAACCAAAAAACCACCAAAATGTTGTAGATGCGGTTCAAAACGATCGAACGCGCAGAGCACCCGACAATGGATCGGCAAACAATGCCGATCATCCTAGAGTTCGGGGTGCTGAAAATAATTTAGATGGAAACACAACGACGAACCGGCGAAACGCCCACATTGAGTGGACGGATCAACTTAAGAATGATGTGTTAGACTGCTACGATGCCAGTATTATCCCTGTTCGTGGAGGCTTTATGGCGCGTATGCATACTCTGTGGTGCCAGAAACACCCAGAGCTTCAACACGTTTCGCATCAGTCTTTGCGAAATCAAGCCGACTACCTCCGCAAAAATGGATATGTACGCGGAGCGCTTCCTCAACCGCTGCTTGAACAAGCTGCAGACGAAGATGAAACGACATTAAGACCAACCGCAGAAAGTAGGCACCTTCTTGAAGATGATGGCAATTTCAGTACAAGGAGGAACATCAACATGCAGGTTCCTCTTAAGCCCCAAGATCTGGCTGAAATGGATGCCTCCCTTTGTGGAGATATCTCGCAAGAGTCCGACCTCTGGACCATCAATTGCTCAGTTTATGGTGCTGCGAGAGCTTTGGCTGATTCAAATCGAAGGCTCAAGCCGACGATGGATCAAAAGACAAGAAGACGCTTGCATCAACTGAACAAGAAAATTGGATGGGCAAGACAGAATGCGTCCCGTGTTCAATGTGTGATTGACTACATAACATCTGGTAGACCGTTCACGGAAAGGGTTCGAAAGTTCGCCCAAGAACTAAGGACCTTGAATCACACACTAAACAAGTCAAAGCTGCTGACAATCAAGCAGCATATTGTTGACAAAATAAGGCTGTTATCTGACGCAAGGAGGAGGATACAGAAGAGGGAGAGATGGATCAGAGAGAATCAACAGTTTTTCGCTGACCCATCGCGCCTCTTCAGTGATCCCCCTGTTTTTGTAAAAAATCCTCCCAAGCCCAAGGAGGTAGAGACTTTTTGGAGAGAGGTGTACAAGATCCCGAAAACACTAGAGTTGAAGGAAGATACTGACAATATCATTCGCTTCAAGGAGTTTTGCGACAGCCTCATAAAATCTGAGGAGGATTGCCCATCAGTCACTGCCGAAGAGGTGAAAAAAGCACTTAGAGGCACGAAGAACTTTTCCGGTGCTGGACCAGATTGTATCAAGAACTTTTGGTGGAAGAAGTTTACTTCTACACACCAACATTTGGCCCGCATATTCACCTCATATTTAAAGTCGGAGATGCCCATTCCGCAGTGGCTAGTGTTAGGACGCACTATACTCCTACCGAAAAAAGGCGACTTGTCCAAACCAGAGAATTACAGGCCAATAACTTGTTTGAACACACTGTATAAGATTTTTACAGCTATCCTAAACAACAGGATTGTTCGACGAATTGAGCCTGTATGGCGAGAGATGTACGAACAACGTGGCTCGAAAAAAGGTGTAGCAGGCTGTCGAGAGAACCTGCTGATTGACAGGTGTGTCTGTAAAGACGCTACAGTCCATCAGCGCGTCCTGTCAATGGCTTGGATTGACTACCGGAAAGCTTTTGATTCAACCTCTCATAGACTTATCATCTGTCTGTTGGAAAGCTTGAAGGTACATCCACACATAGTGAGATGCATAGAGAGATTGATGCCTCTTTGGAAAACTAGATTTACCATCTCATCTAGGAATTATCGTCTGACGACGAACAACGTCACCTTCCAGAGGGGCGTCTTTCAAGGGGATAGTATGAGCCCTTTGCTTTTTTGCATCACACTTTTGCCTCTATCTCTTGCACTACGAAATTCTCCTGGATACCTCTGTGGCGACACTAATCAGCGTGAGCATAAGGTCACTCATGTATTCTATATGGATGACCTGAAGATCTATGCCGCTGGTAAAAGCAGACTTCAAACTGCTTTAAATATCGTCAAGAACTACACAGGAGAGATTGGGATGGACTTTGGTTTGGACAAGTGTGCCAAAATTCATTTGAAGAAAGGAAAGATTACTGGCGTTCCCAAGGACCCTGAGCTTGTGGATATAAGTGTTATTAGACATCTTAACACTGGAGAGACCTATACATACCTGGGCGTGCCTCAAAGCCGCATTCAGGACGTAACATCAGTGAAGGAGTCTCTCCGAAGCAGATACAAGCATCTTCTTCGACAGATTTGGTCTTCCAATCTGTCGGCGTTGAACAAGGTATCTGCGACTAACATGCTTGCCGTCCCGGTTCTACTCTACTCGTTTGGGGTGGTTCAAGGGACGAAGAACGAGCTTAAGGCCCTTGATGTCACCACGCGTAAGATCATGCATATGCATAAAAGCTTGCATATCAATTCGTCAGTTCCGCGATTATACATTTCACGCCAGCAAGGCGGACGCGGACTTCTGAATCTCCAGTGTCTTCATAACCGAATTGTTTTGAGTACAGCTTACATCGTTGCGAATGGCAGAGATCCTCTCCTAAAGATGGTCAGAAACCACGAGATGATTGGCGAAGGGGCGTTCCTTTACAAAGCCGCGGAGCAAGCTGCCGAGACCCTTGGCCTGAATTTTAACATCAGAAGTGAGGAAAGTGCATTACTCCATCTAGATGCTTCACGTCTAAAAGCCGAAGTAAAGAAAGCAGAGGTTGGAAAATTTCACCAAGAGCTACTCGACAAGCAAATGCACGGAAACTTTCACAGAAATGTAGAAAAACAGTCCTTGTCGAAGGAGCAAACTTTTGCTTTCCTCAAATCATCAGGGCTCAATTCAGGTACAGAGGGCTTTATTTTCGCATGCCAGGACGGTGTAATCTCCACCTTAGCATACCGCGCCCGCATTTTATGTCAAGAAGTTCCCAGTGATAGGTGCAGAGCGTGTCATGCACACGCTGAGTACCTAGAACATATACTATCGGGGTGTCCGACCCACGCAGGAACAACGTATATCTATAGACATAATGCGGCCCTAAGAGTACTTTATTACCACCTTTGTCGCTCTTACGGTGTTGGTCGCGACCCTGCCCTGCCGAACGCTCCAAGGGATATAGAGTCAATTGTCCGAAACGAGAAGTGCCAGATTTTCTGGAACTACGATTTTCGGGCAGCAGTCTCCGTTGCGCACTCGAGGCCTGACATTGTTCTCCAAGACTTCGAGAAACGAACTATATTCGTGATCGAATTCTCGGCTCCATCCGAATACAACATCACTGCAAAGGAGAAAGAAAAAGAGGAGAGATATCAAGACCTTAAAAGAGAGCTGCTTCGACTGTACCCAAAATATTCGGTACGAGTGATTGTTCTTGTGATAGGTGCTCTCGGAGGTGTGAAATTATCGCTGGTTCGTAACCTTAAAGCCATACCCGCGTGCCAAAAATATGCCAAGGCTCTTGCGAGATGGATGCAGAAAGCTGTCATCCTTGGGTCGCTTCGTGTCCTCAAGACACACGAGGGTTTCGCCGGCCTGTCGTTGTGATTTCGTCGTGCCCTGTGACCACCCATCTCACGGATGTGAGACGTGGCCATAGGTGTATTTTACCGCGGTTCTACTGGGGGCCATTGACATTTTTTCAAGATGGCAGTTGCTCTTAGTGGTACCCTGCGGTGGTTGTTTAACTTTGTTTTTAATTATATATATATATATATATATATA